>RJWT010013235.1:0-21883 GCA_004365215.1 Cuniculus paca | reverse complement strand
AGAGTCAGGGAGTACAGCCCTTGGGCTATTGAAACTGAGAATTCTTTCTCTAAACCTTTTTAGCCTGTTGGTCTGCTCCAACTTTGCCATTTGTCTCTGGGCAGAGGAACTTGAGAAGAAATGTGGCATTAGCAGTCCTGGAGCTTGAGTCCCCCTCTCTGCCAGCCAGTGGTATTGGCCTTTCCCTCTTGGCACCTGGTGGTGCATTTAGCCCTTATAGCCTGATCCCCTTGGTCTTAGGCTGTGTGGGATGGAAGTGGGCTGAGCTTCTCTTGCAGATAGTGCACATAGAGTGCGCCCCTTAGGGAGCAGCTGCTATGACCATCTGTCTCTGGAGATGGAAAGTAGGGAGGCTGGACTTGCTGTGGGTCTCTCCTTGCTGCCACTCATGCTTTCATGGCTGTCCCAGGTGGGCTGGGTTCATGAGGCTTCTGAAGATGAGAGGTTAGTCTAAAGCTTAGGTTTATGCTGCTGTGAACAGGTTGTTGGCCTTTCTTGTATGCTATAAAATAGGGTCCGGTTCTGGATTGGAGGCTACCCATGAAGCTGTTGTGTTTGGAATATTGTTAGGATGAGCAGAGGACTACCCTAGATTCCATAATACCTAGAGGGACTTCTTCAGCGGCGTCGAGCAATCTCTTTACAACTAGCTCTTATGAAAAAAAGGGAATATCCACATGACATCTGTCATAGTGGAGTTTACAGTCTACACCAGACAGAATATTTATGGGTTTTCAGACTCAGAAGATAGTTCAGATTGCTAACTGTTGTATCTTGCTAACTTGGTTGTACTAGTGAGGGTTTCAGGTTAAGACTCAGGAGAAATGGGTCCTTTTCTTACATTACTTGTTAAAGGGTACAGATTTGCTTAGCTTTAATTTCTTATAATGATTCAGCTTTCTTGGAAATATAGATAGAAACTTGTTAGAGGTTAATTTTTTAGAGGTTAATTATTTAATCTGTCTTTTTGGACATAAGTGAAAATTTGTTTCTGGGTTTATCTAATGGGCTAGATATTCTTTGAGAGGAGTCATCACTATGGGTGGGGGAGAACTCGTGCTCACTCCCAGAGAATAAATAACAGGGACCTTAACAATCTGAAGGAGACAAGTCTTCTCCTGAGTATGGGATGAAGATGTTTGACCCATGCTAGAAGCAGGTTACTATCAAAATGGTGGTCAGTAGTGTGGCTTCTTTTCAGAGAACAGAGTTTGAGAACTCTGCCATCCATCAGAGCAGTGCACAGAAAAGTGATAAATATCTCCAGTTGTCCTCTTTCCCTGTCTGTGGTAGAGTCTGATAACTTCAGATAGCCATGAGCAGTTAGATGATGTGAAAAGACAGGATCAAACTGGGAAGATATAGTGAATGTGGTAAGGAAGAAGGAGGTGAATGAAATTTCCATTTTGATCGAAATGTTGTGCTTGATGTGGTGGTAGTGGTTGTAGGAGGCTGTGATCTGCAGAGAGATGACTGGGAGTTCATACAAATTTGTACTTTTGCTCCAGAAACAAGTTGGAGTTCTGTTTCCACACTGGTTCTTCTGAGGACTGTGTCATAGAGGCTGATAGTAGCCAAGTCCTTTGAATGCACTCAATACTTCTCTGCCATTTGCTTTTCCTTTGAACCAGGAGAAGCCTCCATTTCTCCACATTCTTTCTTCCTTGGCACATGAACAATAATTAAAGGTATGAGCAAACCTGTGCTGGGTGCTGTTGAACTCCCAGGGTTGTTCCCCTTTTCTGTTCTGAACGTTGTGTGCTTTGCGTGGGTTTCGCAGACAGCAGGGAAGGATCTTTGACCTTGTACTTTGTATGGATGCACAGGATGCCATGCTCGCCTTGGGTAACGTGTAAGGGGCACTTAGTGGTCAGTTGTAGGGCAATGTCCTTACCTGAGTACTGGATAAGATGAGGCCTCCACATTTCTGAAGGCTAGGGAATCTATGGCCACAGTGTGGTACTGGGGAAAGGTTGACAGTGAGTTATGGAAAACTGAAAACTGAATAGCAAGTGAGTAAAAGAGCAAAGTCAGATTATCTAGATTAAAACTTTTAAAAATGGATGGATTTCTGGGTTGGGTCTTGAGTTCTGCTTCAGCTACACTACCTGACTGCTTGAGTTATCAGAGGCCAAGTGACAAGTTGGACATGGCTTAGGGAAAATAATAGTGCCCTTGAGAGGAAGTCCTTGGAGGCTAGGTAAAAGGATATGTGTAAGACTTTAGGATAATACAATTTTATCTCCAGTCAAAATTTTAGATATCATCCACATTCTTTCACCAGTGATGAAAAGTGGGGAAAATTACTGAATTAGTGGTTGAGTCAGGATTAGGATCCAGGTCTTCCAGCTGCTTGCTGGGCATTCTTCCCTGCGCCCTGCTACCTCTGTCAGAAAAGGGCAGGTATCACCTTTCACATTGAGCCATCCCATTGGCCACCGGAAGGAAAGCCACTTCTAGCAATTGCCAAGCAAATCCATTCACATCTAGGGTACAGGCAATGGCATTACTCAAAGAGTGTCCATCAGATGAGGGATTTGATTGGGAACCCTCAGGGAGAAGAGATGGGAGCCCAAGAGGGGAGTATAGTCTGGTAGAGGTTTCCAGAATCTGAAGACTGGTCACTTCAGAGTCCTTTTGGAAAACAAATCCAAATGAGTGTCTGTCCTTCTGTTCTTCCTGACAGCCAGCTCTGAGAGCCACTAGCAAATCATCAGTGAAGAGAAAAATTTGTTGCCACCTAGCTGGCTTCACCATGACTGTGTGCAAGAAGTTTTCCTGTACAACTCCCTGTGAATAGAGCCCCTGCTACTCCTCTGTGGAACACATTTTAGGAAAGCAGACATCCGTCATTCCGAGGGACAGGAATGCTCCACCTGCGTGTGTGTCTCTGTATGTGCTCATGTGCACACACTACATCACATCCATACCTGGGTGCATATTTAAAGCATACTTTGTTCCAAACACTCAGGACATGCCCCGGTGAAATACATTTAGAGTTAAGAATGTTCAGTTAAAATGTTTTGTACTGTTAATATTTCTCAATTTGGATGCATCAGCTATGCCTGAGGGTGAAATAACGTGGGGTGTTGGGCGCCTTACAGTGTCATGATGAGTGTGTGTGTGTGTGTGTGTGTGTGTGTGTGTGTGTACGCATGCATGTGTGCTCGTGATTGAGAAATCATTTGTCTCTGGCAGAGGGGTAAAGGGAAAGCACATAAACAAAACAGTGTGATTGAGAAAGAGTTCTGTGAAGGGACCAATGTGTGATCTTTATCAGAATGCAGCACACATTACACTGTGTGCTGTCCTCATGCCACGGTGACCCATAGGCTGTGGCTCTGAGGCTTACTGACCCATGGGCACCGCGTGGTTTGAACACAGTGTTGGGGTTTGATATTTGGTAGCAGTAGGTGGCTCAGTTTCATTGTCACTATCTGGGCACTGCCAATTTGAGTACATGTACCTCCTCTGCATATCTGCAGTTTTATCTAATGTCAGTACTAGCTCTCCAGCCTTTTACTATGGTCTTAACATATCAACTTTCTGATGGCAGTAGGTTGTTGGCTCTCAGAGAGCTGTGCATTCCTCTGCCTGCCTACCACCCACAGATCCTACTTCTACCTACCCTGTTCCTTAGGGGAAATGGCAGGGAGGCACAGAGACTCAGGTAGAGATGGGGGCTAGATCTGGGATCTGGCAAGGGCAGTAAAGGCCCTGAGAACAGCAATGTGGGTGGGGAGAAAGCCAGAGACTGTGTCCAGTGCTTTACTCCCTACTTTCTGGCCTGCCTCATCCTTGTATCTTCCCAGCTCCATTGCTGGCTCATGACCCAGCAAGGAGGCTGGCAAGAAAGAACCTCACGTGGGAGTGAGGACTGGAGGACTGTTGCAGGCTAGGCCTGTGAGCAGTTGTTGTTAGGGCCTCCATCTTTCCCAGAGTGATAACATGGCCCAGCCCAACTCCCAGAATCATCATGATGGTGAAATGAGATAACGTGGGCAGAAATACTTTGGACAGCCAAAAATGGCTGCTACTGCCTTGTATAATACAATGATGTTATCCAATTTCTTGTCTGGGTAAGGCACAGACAGAGAGAAGGCGCTTCTAAAGTTGGGCCTTAAGGAAAGGATGTATTCTAAGGACCACCGCCATTCCAGAAATATCTGGGAACCCTAAGAGAGAAGCATCTTATGTTCATAAAGATATTGATTCCTTTACAAGCTTTTCTGGAGTCTCTGTGCCAGTCACTGTAGTGTAGTGGTTCCTGGATAGGAGAAAGGACACAGGCACAGCCCTTCTGCTTGTAGCAAGTGCATGGTGGGAGACCCAGGTGCATGCTGTCACATTGCAATAAGGGCAGTGTTGCCCTAAGGTAATCAGAGACCAATGGTCCTCTACTTAAGATCTGTGCTAGTTCAACATTGAGCAGTATGTCCATCTAACTTTCTTCATTGTTGCTTCCTTCTTCCCTCTGAAATATGATCTGAGTTTTTTCCCTTGGTCTGTGTGCCAGTGAATAAAACTGTAGGAAGAGCCCCATTCTTCTGCCCCTGGACAAGACAAGGGATGGCTGCGTTATTGGCAGCAGTTCATGGGCAGAAGGGGCCATGGGAGCCATTGGAGGATTCAGGGATGAGTGTCCATCAGTGCTATACCTTCCACCATCTTTCTCCTGTCCATCTGCCAGAGGGATGGCTACCAAGCCCCCAGGTAGGAGTGGGCCTGCCTTCTGTCTATCCAGAGAAGCAGCAACCTGTCTTTTCCTTTCCCCTACAGGAAGCTGCACAGTGGGATGAAGACGTACGGGTGTGAGCTCTGCGGAAAGCGGTTCCTGGATAGTTTGCGACTGAGAATGCACTTACTGGCTCATTCAGGTAGGCAAGCGAGGATGACTTAACTGGCCCATTTGGGCACAGGCTACTACCTCCTGCCCACCTTTACCCCCAACCATTACCAGCCAGGGCCTTGGTCCACCTTTTCTCTTGAATGCTCCCTCCAGGTTCTCAGAGCAGAAAAGCTATCCTGGTGGTGTGGTGTATGCCCACTGGACAAAACCAATCCTCATGCTCCTCTGGGGTTCCCAGGGTGTTGTTGGCACCCATGCCCTGTGTGATCTGCCTTCCAAAGTAGACTGCAGTTTCATTAGCAAAGCAGTTGTGGAATTAGGTTCTTGCTGTCTAATGAATCTGACTATTGGGTTCACATTATACTGGAGCCTTTAATTAAATAGATATAGAAAGGTTGGAACACAAAGCTAGTTATAGTGTGCTATCTTTTGCAAGTTAATTTTATCCAATTCTAGTGGGGTCGACTGTGTGGCTGCTGGTAATTTTGCTCATGTTTGGGCAAAGTTGCTCTGCCCTACGAGGCATGGAAAGGGGAAAAACCGCTGACATTCAGCAGCTCAGGTGTTCTTGGTGCAGGGAAGGACCGGCAGGCCTGATGCTGTGGCTTGAATCTGAGGAGTCACCTGCCTTTGGTTGTAGATGCTGCAAGATTTCTCAGCCAAGAGATCACTCTTTTCCCTCTAACAACCTTGGCTTTCAATGTCAGAGTTACACTTTTAGAGAGAAGAATGAGCTGTCTTCCTATTTGGTCTTGCTGTCCTCTCACACAGGCCAATATCTACCTCTTCTTTCTCCATATTGCCTCAAGTAACTGGCCCTCCAGGCCAGTGTTGGTGAAATGAGCATGGGCTTTGGGGTTGGGCAGATAAAGGTTCAAATCCTGTTTGTGACAGGTGCTACCTGTGTGAGAATGAGGTCAGTTTCTTCTTGTGAGCCCGTTTCTGCATCTGAAGGGAACAGTTATTACTAACTCACACAGTTTTAATTTCAAGGAGTAGGTGACAGAACATATGTCAAAGGAATCTGTGGTAAGTGCCTGGCACACAAGTGGTGTTTAATGGATACCAGTGGCTTCTGCTTGCACCTTTCCCCTACTTCTGAAGTGGTCACCCTGGGGTATGTCCCCATCGTCTAATGCCAGAGGCTTCCTGGCTGGCTGGCAGCAGTCTGTTCTTCCTGCTGTCCTTTATGTAAGTGCTGTAAGTAGATTTGCTTGCCCCTGGCTTGTGTAGTTCCTGTGCAGTTGGGCACTGTTGGATGACACCCCTCTCACTGGCCTTCATGGCCCTTTCTAAAGTGCTCAGACTCCTTATGGGTTTCCATTCTTTCCTCTTATGGACCCCAGGCAGCTGTCTATCTGGACAGGTACACTCTCTCCTTATGTCTGTTCCCTTCCTCCTTCCTGTGGACCCCCTCACCCTGTTCCACCGAGCACTCCTTATCCTACCCCACCTATATGACTTGATCCAGGAACCCAGAGTCCAGGCATTCTTGTGTTCAGGATCTGCTTGGCACTTGTACCTCTTTTCCTCTGTTTTAGTGATGTGCACCTTGTATCTTTCCGCTTCCCTTCAGCCTTGCACATTGTTTAGGGTTCAGTGCATTGTTTATGAACTGTTTGCCAGCCAGGTTGGCTGTCTCTTCATGACCATTGAGAGCAAAGTGTGAGTCCTTCCTTTATTTCTTTCTTTCAAGTTGACTGTGTAGCCCAGGCTGGCCTCTAACTCATCATAATCCTCCTGCCTCAGCCTTCCTATAACTCAGATTGCAGACATGTGCCACCATGCTTGGTTGAGTGGTCTTCTGTTTCTTTTGCTTTCTGCCCCATCTACACATCTGTGTGGTTTGGGACACTACTGTGGGGGCGCAGGTATATTTCAACCTGTTGTTAAAAGCTCTTTGTCTTGTTTAAAACTCAGCCCAAATAAGCATCTTTTTTTTGGCCACTGTCTCCTTGGCTTGTTGAGTTGCTTTATGTGTGCCTTGCTTTCTGAATCTGGCAGCTCTGCTCACCCATCCTTTCCCTTTGGAAGGACGCCTGTCTCCTCTTCCCAGGTTTTCGAAGGTCCCTTCTCAATGTCTTCTTCGATCATTCTCCATTTCCAGCCAGCAACAACTGTGCCTTTTAACTGCCCATATTTCTTTTATCTGAAGCTATCTTGGGGCCAATAGCTTTCTTCTTTGTGTTATGGTTATTTATGGACTTGCCTTACCTTTCCTGTTTGGGTGGCAGGGTAAGATGGCAGAAGGAATTTGGGCACCTACCTCTGATGATCTGACCTTGGGCTCTCTGAGCCTTAGCATCCTCATTTGTAAAGTGAGAGTAGTGAACCCTTAATCCTACTTCAGAGAGGTTTTAAGGCCCACATTGTGTGGTTGTCACAATGCCTGAGTTTTCTTCTCCTCTAAGAGATTACAGTATAAGCTAATCGGGCATAGGACTGGTCTTCATTATGTCTCGCCTAACGCCTGGCACATTCCTGGAATCAACAAATATTTGTTGAATGAATGAGTGCAGCCTGGGACACAGATGAGCAGCTTGAGGGACTCCAGTCTCTGGCTCAAGTTTTCCTGCCACAGGAGCTGCTTGTGGTGTGGGGCATGCTGAGGTGGAGACAGCCAGGAGCCACTGGGCCCATATTGTAAGTGACTCCTGCAGTGGGAGCCAGTGTAGGTTAGCTGCCATCTCTGCCAGCGGGTGTGGCGGAAAAGAGAGGAGCTGATTTCATACTTCAGGTGGGTTTTCATGGCCCCAGTTTGGACAAGATAGTGACTTGGCAAGCCCTTGTCTCCCTGGAATGGCAGATCTTTGGGGATGTGTACTCCAGTCCTTCCTGAGATCCACTTCCAGGTCCTGTGGTGTCATCCGGATGTCACAGAGGCTTTGGGAGTTAGGTCCTGCTTTCCTAGATTTCCCTTTCCGTATCTCTCTTATTGGCCACTGGAGGCTAACGGCGGCAATGATGTGTCCTTTTGAGAGGCGGTTGTCAGTGTCCTTATGAAGGAAGATTTGGTGATGGGGTGGGTATACTGAGTCATGGTAGTGCATTAATTCACTCTGGCACATAGCTCCTGTGTGAGATTTCTAGTCTCTATGTCTTCTTTCTTTTGCCCTATCTACCTCTCACCCCTGTGCTGGGATGAGTTGCAAACCAAGTATTACAGAGGATTAGTGAGGCCAGACCACTTCCTGAGTTGGTTGTCGCTTATTGAACAGTGACTGGCTTGACCTGCAGCCTGCAAAGACATGGCCTTGCTGGGGTTGGGGTGTGAGCCTGGGCTGCTGGTATCAGGTTTTCTAGATGATTCCATTCCCCGGATGCCTGATAACTGCGTTGTTTTAGGAAATGCTCTTAGTAAGATGCCTCGCTGTTCCGTTATAAAGGTTCCATGCATGGAGCTGACGATGAGAATGGATCCATTTTATAGATGATCACCAAGGGTGGGAGCAGCAGCCCAGAGCCTGGAAGAACTATTGTGCTCCAGACCGAGGGGCACCTTTTACTTTTCTTTCTTTTTTATTTTTTTTAAAGCTACCTACAGAGAAGCAAGCCCAGATCTGGGCAGGGGTCGTGGTTGCCCCCTAAGCGTCTTTGCTGCCCTCGCGCAGGCACAGCTCTGCTTCTGGCTTCCGCGCAGCAAGCCCAGCCGCTTCCTCCTAGCTTGTGTGCTGACGGCCCCACCCCCCTTGGCTCGAGCTGCCTGTGTTTGTTATTGTAGTCCTGGCTCAGGGCCAGGCCTGGCTGTCAGCCAGGCTTGTGGGTACAGTATGTACAGTGAATGCTGAGCCAAGTTTGTCATCATACGCGATTAATTTTTTTTTTTTCTAATCTGGTAGGGGTGGGGCGAAGGAGGAGGCAAGAAAAGAGTTTCTCGGTGCTGGTGCTGGAAAAGAGGCCCCGCCGCATTCCATGGAGACATTATTTATGAAGGGAGGAAAAGGCTCCAGCTTGTCTTTCCTCCGCATCTTTCCCCGTTTCTATCCTTGTCTTCCTCCTCTACTCCTCATTTCCCTATCGGGTAAAATCAGCCTGTAGGAGATCGACAAGGCGAGGTCTTATTTTCGGTGACTAGAATACTAAATTTACTCTCCTAAATCAGTTTTCATTGTGCTGAAATTGACAATTTGTTTAATTAGAAGTTTGCCCTGTAGGAGGCCCTTCTGAGAGGCACTGCTTTCTCTTCTTCTCTCTTACTTTTTTTTAGTTTTATTTTTTTAAAGACCCTAAGTGGTAGTAGTGAATGTTCAGTTTAATTGAAGTTTTTATCTTGATTTGAATGTGTTAACTAATCAAGTGTTTATGAGATATACCTGATGATAACAATAAGTTTAAATTAAACCAACAGTAACCTAACTCATTAACTAACGAGATGGTCTGACCAGGTCCTGCATTCTCAGAGGTGGCTTTGGTAAGGGTCAGAAAGGTTTGAGTACTGGGAAAAAGGCTCATGGTGGGAAGAGTGGCAGCCTCCATCCAGAGCCTTTGCAAAGCTGGCCTGGCAAGAGGTGAAGTTTGAGTGTAGGGCTGTGGCTGTGTTCAGAAAAATGTCCCCCAGCTCCATTCGTCTGTGTCCCAACATGAATCTGGAGCCTCCTTCCTCACCCTTGCTGCCTTATTCCTGGGGTGGACTGGATCATTTTCTGAAGTATCTGTGAACCTCCTGACTCTCCTTCTCCTTGTTCTAATCTAGGAAGTGATTCCTGGCACTGGGAGATCCCTTCAGCGACCACAGGGTCCGTCAGTGACTTTGGTCCCTTCTGAGATTGGCCAATGTCAGGTTTCCCGTTAGGTGGCATTTCTCACAGCTTCGCTTAACACACTGGTGGATTATAAGTGGGCACACCTAGAACTGCTTGCCCGTGCTTTTGACTTGGCTGCTCACAGAAGAGGCTTGGGTATATATGTGACCTGGCCCTATTCTGGGAGTGCCATTCATTTTTGAAACCAGTAGATATTTAAAAAGACCTAAGTGTACGTCAGGTCTGTGCATTTAACAGTGAAAAATGCCGCTACAGCATCCCTGTCCTCTCTAATAGCAGAGACCAGTGTGCCTGTTGAATTTTCCCTCTGCATTAGAAGGGGCTGTTGCACTTGGTGATGTAGAATGGGCTACATGATAGGATGCTTGAGACTCTAGGAAAAGCCAAGCCTGGCAGTCCCTGCTGGGTTATGGCTGCAGTGTCAAGGGGCCTGTGTCCCCTGCACTGGGAAGGGCACCCCCACCTCCAGGCTTGTACTTGCTTTTGCCTGGGCATTATAAGCCATACCTATTGAGAAACTTCCCCAGGGGCCAGGCTCCTCCCCAGAGTCAGAGCCATGGGCTTTGGATGATAGGTTTTCTGATTCTAGCAGGTACATGGGGAGGCCAGGGCACACATCTGAGACCTGTGCCCTCCGTCCAGAAGAAAGAGTGCTGGAGAAGTTGGGTTGGAAACCAGATTGAGTCTCTTATGCTTTCTCTTGCCGTGGTTGGATGGAAGAAAAATACTACAAGATGGCAGCGATCTCCGCATTGATATGACTCTTTCCTCCCTCCTTCCTTCATTTCTTCCTTTTTCGTCTTTTTTTTTGGAGCACATAACTTTGGGTTTCAGGGCTCTTCTTTTTAAAAACAGAGGAGGAGAAGCCAGGTAGCTGGTAAATTTCCTGTACTTTGAGGAGCGGGTAAGGAGGTGATCCCCACACTGGTGATTTGAAAGGCACCCAAAGATGGCTTCTCAGGACTGGCAGCCTCTCACCTTGCAGCCAACTTCTCCCTGTCATCTCTCCTTGTGGATTAGTAATCTGCTCTGACCCACAGGTTTCAGGCTGTCCATTCACTCGCTGCCTCACCAGTGGATGTCAGCTTTCCTTTCTGTCACCATCGTAAAATGAGATTCCCAAGGCGAACACCCCCCGGGCCCCTTAACTCCCTTATCAGAAGTGGGCACCACTGATGAGGGTGCAGGTTAAGTGAGTGGAGATCAGTGGGGGTGACTCGGAGGCTGGCCGCCTTCTTTTGGTCCACAGAGCAGTGGGGGATACAGAGAAGCAGGAGTGAAGGGAAGCCACTTTCCGCAGCTCTCTCTTGGACACACTCCCCCCTCCCCCCGAATTTGGCCTGCTTCCCGAACTTTTTCCCAGAGTGGTGTCGTCACTGGCCTGCCGGCAGGTCTGGATGTTCTGCCAGCATTCCAGAGAGTTTATGATCGCTTGCAGATGCGCCTCCAAGAACACACTGTACCCAAAGCAGAAATTAATGCAGGCTTGACTGTGGTCCAAGCCCCTACACGGGAGAGAGGGGAAAGAAAACAAAAACTGTTTAATGCTGTTTATAAATTATACACTGGCTGATGAAAAATACATTTCTTTCCTGTCCCCTTCTACTCTCCCTCCTTCCTCACTGCCCCCTCCCTGCCCCCCGCCCCTGCTTGCTTTTCTGCCTCAAGAACTGAGAGCAGAGGAGTATGGTTTTGCTTTTTAGCTCCTGTTTTGGCTGGGATCCCAACCCTGCTGCTGATTCACAGCCAGAGTATTTTTCCCCCTTACCTGATGAAGTATACTGATTTTCCAACCCAGATGGGGTGTTTTTGGTTTGTTTTCTAGGTTTTTTTTTTTAATACTTCTCTTTCCTTTTCTTTTGGCCAGGGATTTGTTTATAGCAAATGTCAGGTTAGCAGTGGTACAGGGTACGATGCTGGCCCCAGGGAGACAAATCCTCACATCCGCGCACCTCAGTACTGCTGGGTGTGCATGCCCCCTTCCTGCAGCCCTCGAGACTTCACATCAGGCCAGCCGAACAGAGAAAGTTTGGAAAGTTCATTGCAGATCATGGCATAAAACAGAGTTCACACCAGCCCTCTCCCACTCCTTCACCTACAGCCCAGTGATGAGGGGGTTCACATACCCCCCTGCACATGTCTCTGCCTCCATATGGTGCCGAAGCCGGGGCTGGGGGAGCTCATCCCATCTATTTCTCTGGATTCCACCCAGCTTCTCTCCCCACCCTGCAAGCCCCCATCTCAATTTATTCTATAAATTCGTTTCCACATTATGTCTATCCATTTACATGGCTTTTGTGTTTTTTAATACTGCTAATGTTTATCATTTGCCCAACAGGCTCGACAGATTTTGCTTCCTGTAGAGCATCGAGGCTTTAGAGCCCCCTCGTTGCTAAGTAGCAGTCTCTCTGTACTGTAATGGGCTGATTTTGTATTCCGTTCAGCGCTGTATCTTATTTTTGTATGCAAGACAAAGTGTTTTGATGGAGGACGATTGCGGCAGTGTCTGGAGGCTGTTTGGAGTTTTATGGGCTGTACAGTACACTGTGTGCTTTCTGAACAGAACACAGGCTGTTGAATTTTGGATTGGATTTGTCATTTTTCCCCCCTCAGAGAGGAGCCTGTCAGATAGAACATTACTTTAAGGGTGGAGGAAAGAAAGTGGAAATTATGTAATAACCTTATTCATTCTCTCTCTCTCTCTGTCTCTCTCTCTGTCTCTCTCTTTGTGTGTGTGTGTGTGTGTGTGTGTATGTGTGTGAGATTTTTCTATCCCCAAACAGTGTGGTTTCTCTGACACACACACCCGCTTTCATACCACTGCATGATTTTGCACAGCCAGATGATGACGTTCTTATTAGGAAATGAATGGTGCCCTAGAGGGGTGGATGCTGGGACATCTGTCTGTCTGCTGTTTATTCTCATGTTTTCTCTTTTCCTCTGCCTTGCTTCTTCCTCCTGCTTAGGTTCTAGGCTGCTCTGCTGACCCTTGGTTTTTATCTGATGGTGGGAGGATATTACGGGCATGCAAGGTAGGGATGTTTCCGTGCGATTGACCTCCAGACAATACCATTTTTATGTTCTCAGAGTCTTTTCACCTTGCTTTGGCTTCCCAGACATGCACCCCGAAGAAGGGCTCCTGGCTTTCGTGGCTGTCTTCCCCCAGCCCACATTCCCTGGCCCTTTGTGCGGCTTGACGTCCAGGGCTCTGCAGAGGCATCGGGCAGAGGCGTTTCCTACCCATCTCACCAGCACGCTGTTACTCACAGCTCGCTCTCCTGAGGTTTCCATGTGGCAGGTGCTTATTTTTCAGCTTTGCTCTTCTCTCCTTCCATTTTCCTCCAATCTCCTTTCATCTTACTTCATCTCTTTGTCACTGTCCTTGTGTCTGTGTCAGCCTTAGCCGTTGCTTGACATTCCTGTGTATTTTCTGTCTTCTTGCCTATGTCTTCATCTGTCTTTGTCTGCATCTGGGGCTCGATGTCTTCTCTCTGGCTGGCTATCTGTTTGCCTCCGTCTCTTCTCGGTTTCTCTGTGTCCTTCCCTATCTCCTTTTTCTCTCTGTCCCCCCTCAAAGTTTATTAGTTTGGAAGTTGGGCAGCTGTTGGAGTTGGGAACTTCAGAATGTCACTCTGGCTGAGAGGCCTGGTGAGGACTCCTGAGCTACTGACCAAAGAATGCTCCTGTCACCTAAAACCTCATATACTGTGGTCCCCTACTTTGCAGGGACCAGAATGGGACTTCTGTGCCATGACTCCTGCTTTTCCTAGACCTCTGGATATTGAGCTGAGGATTGGCAAGTAAATGAGTAGAGTTAGGCTTTGCAAGGCCTTTATTTGACTTTGTATTTAACCCAATCTTGCAGATACTGCATTTGTGTAGGCCTCTACTGTACACATGAGTGCAGAACTCATCAGATACCTTCCCATTTGTTTGTTCTGATATATGCAAGGCCTGGCAAAGTGCCTGACACACAAAAGGCTTTGGACACTTATTCACTGAATAATTGAATGTCCTGTAATGCAAGTGTGTATACTACCAGGGTAAATCTGGGTTTGACGCCTGATGGTTACACACTTTTGGGTGCTTTGCCTCAAAAAAGGATTCTGAATACCAAGTGTCAGAGCCCCTCCAGGGAGGGATTGATGGGAGGCAGGGGCCAGAAGCACCAGTCATATTCAGGGAGATGGTCCTTCTCGCACCACTGCAAGGAGAGGGTGGTTGAGGGCTCCATGACTGGAGCAAATAAGAGGAGCGACTCTGGCTAAGGACAGAACAGTGACATTTGCTTGGGTCTGGGGACCCTCAGAGCACAGGACAGGTATGTCTAAGACCTCAGGTTTATATTCTATAAGGTTCAAGTCAAATCTTCCTCCTCTTTTTGGTAAACTGTTGCTGGTCATAATGGGCCTAAAAGCTCCTTGATATTTTATGCTCTCTTTTCACCTTGGCTGGATGATAAGGATAGACCTGAAGTTCCGTCTCACTTAATCACCAGGTAGGTGGATACTCAACCGTAGTACCTTGTCTTCCACACCAACCTTCAGTGACTGTCAATGACATGGCATGGTGTTCTCCACATCCCAAGTGTCCCTTCTGTGCTCACTTTGGCTGCACATGTACTAAAATTGGAACCAAGTGTCCCTTCTGCCTAGGCTTGTGGTTTTGTTCCTCTGCTTCCTTGAACACAGGGTTATGAGAACACTTGGGCAGAGAACCTGTGTCTCATGGGTTATATGTTAGCTAGCTTTCCATCACTGTGACAAAATACCTGAGGAAAACAACTTAAAGGAAGAAAGGTTATTTTTAGCTCACAGTTTCATTTGCCTCGGTCCACGATAACTGACTTGCTTGTTTCTGAGGTTATGGGGAGGACATAGTGAAGAAAGCCTGAAGAGGTCAGGGACAATATAGCATTTAAGGGCAAATCTCCAAGGACCTACTTCCTCTAGGTTGGTCCTACCTCCTAAGCTTCAGTCACTTCCCCAGAGCCCATTAAATAATGAATCCATCTATGAATTATTCCATCTGTGAGGTCAGAGCCCTCATGATCCAATCACCTTCCAAAGGCTTCCCCTGTGAGCACTGCTACCTTGGGGTTCAGGCCTTTCACACATGACCTTTTGAGGGAACATTTTAGGTCCAAACCATAAAGGTATCCTCTGCCTCTCTCTCTCTCTCTCTCTCTCTCTCTCTCTCTCTGTCTCTCTGTTGGAGAAGGAAGTGATGGAAAACATTAGCACTGGTTTGGGGGTGTCTGTTCTGTGGACTTCCCAAATGTGTCCATTATGAGGTGAAAGACAATGGGACAGTTCTTTGGGTAGGGAGGTAGTTACTTACTGGCTGATATAGAAAAACTGAATTGTGTTCCCTAAAACAAGGAGAAGTTTCCTAATCAGCAACATGCACACGCATGTGTTTGTGCGTGCAAGTGTGAGAAAAAAGAGATTGAGAGGAGGCCTTTACATGAAATACTCAAAATTGTTCCTCTGCTGTAATGGGCCCGCACAGACCATTACCTTGAAGATTTAAAAACTAAATGAGCTCATCATATCTAGTGACTTCCATCGACATTCATGCTTGATTGCAAAGCCGGCTTTACCTTTGAATTTCAACTTCACTGTTTGTTATTAATTCTCAGATGTTGGTGGTGTGGTTTCCCCTACTTGGATTCAGTCAGGAACACGTTGATTGTGTGTGATAGGTATGAATGTTTTTCAACAAGACCCCGATGAAGAACCTTTTCATTTTAAAAATAGTCTTATGACCTTTGGGGCCCAGACAAGAGTTTCAGAGTAATCCAGTGGGCTAAGGCGAGACTTGGGAGAAAGCAGAAGTTTGCATATTTTTAATTTAATAATTTGAGTTTCATATGAATGATTCTGTGTACTGTGCAATACTATGCATTTTCATAACTGTCTCTTCCACTTTGGGTAAAGGAAGGGAGGGAAAAAATAACAGCAGCAGCATTCTGTGGGCAAAGGAAGAAAACAAGAGAATGGGGCAGAGAACAGGCTAAATTTAAAATTGTAATTGGCTGACTTCCACTGGCTTGCGGGTGTTTTAATGACTCATAATAACTTCATTTAAAACCAGCTGAGCAGAAAATAGATTGGAGAGGAGCCTCGGGCCATTATGGATTTGTTTTTTTTTGACAAGCTCGGTTTTCAGCAGCCAGGAAGGCTCTCAGAGAAGGCTTGGCTGTGTTTCTCTCTCTCTCTCTCTCTCTCTCTCTGTCTCTGTCTCTCTCTGTCTCTCTCTCTCAGGGTTGGTGGTCTGCTTGAGAGAGATTGTATAGAAACCAGGGCTACTTTTTTTTTTAATTCTTCTCCACCCCTTTTTATTTTTTAACTGATTAAAAATAGATGCCTTGAGGTATTTTAGCATCGATATGATTTTTTTTTCACTTTTGATGTGTAAATGGAACATAAATAAAATTGTTTTTGAAATTACTGAATTAATTAGGCAGTAAAGCAACTACAGTGAATAAATTTCATTTGCTGTTTGTTTTTTCCCGGGTTCCAGGTCCATTTGTGGGGTGTTCCCCTTTACCCCCAACCCCTCCCGCCCCCCCACCTGTTTCCTGTGCTAGGAGTGGTGCCAGGCCTGGAGAGTGGTCCTCTCTTTTGAAAGCAACCCACTCTGCCAGAGGATGCGTCTGTCTGGGCAGGACAGGAGGCTGCCCCCATCTGATAGCTCTTAGCAGTTTATCTGCCTCCCCTTATGGCACCTGTCCTATTTGTTGTTGAATACCATCTTTTTTCACCTACTAGACTCTAAGCTTCTTGAGAACATGTGATTTATTTTCGTCTCCCCTATTCTTCCTAGCACAGTAATATGAATGGTGTTATAACATGGTTGTCTTTTGAACACATGAATGGGTGACTGGGTGGATGGCAGAGCCCAGACCTGAGACATTCCCTTGCCTCCTCTGGCGGTCCGGAGTCTGAACAGGGGATAGGAAAGGAGGCAGAGACCTTATCAGTAGTATGTTGTGTTGCATCCCCACAACCTAATACATAACATGTTCTCAGGAAATAGCTGCAGAATAAATGCAAGGCTCAGGATGGACAGCAGGGGCTCAGGAAGGAGAGAAAGGCACTTAGGTTTATGGGGGACCTGCTGTATTCCAGGCGTATTGGAGCATTGGTGTTGTGCGAGTCTGAACTCGAGCTGATACTAGCCTTGGAAAGTGGATATTCTGATTCCACTTTGCAGATGAGGATACTGAAGCTTAAAGTGTTACCTTGCCTAAGATCAGACAGTTAAGAGGGGTGATAGAGCCAGATTCAAATCCAGATTTATCTCCCTGTGTGTCCTCCTTGATTTCTGGTACACATACTACCTTATTTGGCCTAGGGCTATTGAACTACCAGAATTCATGCTTTTCTGTTTATGGAGGTGAGCAATCAATGTTTTAGAGACTGGGAGCTGAGCCCAGGAACGGCCTGTCCCCATGGGTTCTAGGATAAGGGTGGCATAATAATTGGCTACTGCTCAAACCTTGCATCTGGGCCACCAAGAGGAGGTATGGCTTACTAGCTGGCCTGCTCTACTGGTGCATCCTGTATGCAGTGGCTGCTGAACTATGACCATTACTTTTCTACACTGCCTTGTAGGGCTGGGGCAGGGGAGATGATTCTGGAGCCATTGCTGGAGGGTCCATGGGTCTGTATGTGGTTTTCCTATCACAGAGAACTTGGCTGTGTCATGCTCCACTGTCCTTCCTTCCCACTAATATGCCACAGACAGAGGAGGGGCAGGAAGAGAGAGCTGCCTGTGGTACTTCCTGTGTCAGCACCCTGCACCCTTTGCTCCTGGGAAAGCCATGTTAGGGTCAGGAATGAAGGAGATAGCTGACATGTGCTGCACCCCAGAAATGTGAGAGCGGGGACTACTTGGGCTGTTCTGGCTCCCTAGACTTGCTGTTCCTAGCTCCTTGGTGTGTTCCACCAGGAATATTTTGGCTTCCCTGACCATTTAGTTCCTGTGTAGTGAAGCTGGACCACTTGGCATGAGGCTAGTTATGTCTGGGCTCTGAAATTCTCATCATCTCTAGGCTTATGCTAGAGATGCTGGAATTTTCTTTGAGGAGCAAAACAGCATCCCACTGGGTGCCAGATGGTGAAAGCTGGGCAACAGAGGAAACTCAGTGACTACTAGGGGTCATGTGCATGGCTTTTGTGTGTGTGTGTGTGAGGGGGTTATTCATGAATTAATTCAGTAGTTAGCAACTGAACTGAGGGTCCATGGCATGTAGAGCTTGGCAAGGCATACAGAAGAGCTGAAGCTGGTGTCCTTACCTCCAAGTTGATGGTGGCCTGTTTGAGAGGATGATACAAGTGCCCTGGAGAGGGAAGGGGCACAGGGCTGGGTGTGCTCACTGCCCCACTTACGCAGTGAGTGGTGCTGCAGAAGTTAAGAGCAGAGAGGACCTTCCAATGACAGTGGTGGGGAAAGGCTTTGGGAAGGAGGTTTGTGGGATTTTATGTTTCTAGCTGGAATGTCCAGAACGAGCTCCATGATGGAAGTGGCAGGAGGAAGCAAGAACTTCCATGAGCTAGAACCAACCAGGTAGGCATCTCCTCCTCTTCCTCTTCTGTCCACGGCCATCTCCAGAGGCTGTGAGCTCTGTATCTTGTACCCGAGGGTCTTCAGATCTCTGAGAACATTGTAGCTCCTTTTGCCTGGCAGGTTGAGAAACACCTCTTACAACTGAAAACTGCTGCCTCCAGTGTCCCTCCATTTCGAGGTAGTCACAACATAGACATGTGTATGAAAATGAGTCTTAAAATTGGGCACAGATGTGGAAGATGATAGATTTCTCATACAGTAAGTCCCTGATTTATGAAAGAGTTCCGTTCTGGGAGAATGTTTGTAAGTCAGATGTGTTTGTATCTGATGAAATGAGTTTTATGCAGTATACCTGTGAAAGTTCACAACTTGAATGTTGATAAGTTGGGGACTTACTCTATAGGACTTGATGAACCTCAAAATACGCTATAAATCGCCAGAACACCTCAAAGCCCAGGCTGAGAATCAGTGCTTGGAGGGCTGCCATTGGTGACTGGAGGATGTGGGACTGTCTTAGCTGAGACATACAGGGCCACCTGACCTCCTCAGAGCACGCAGGTGACACCCCTGTGTGCACCCTTAGCATGGGCTGGTTCTTCCCCAGGTAGAATGCAGCAGGAGGGAGGGCTGAGAGCTTCTCTAGGGAGTTGGCTTTGTTTAGGATTTAGACCAACACAGACATCTCTTCTAGACTTTTCTCTAGTCATTAACATGCTTGCTCCTCCTTCCCCCAAACAGGCCCATTTTGATTGGAATTCTTTTGCTTGCCAGGGAAAACAAGAAAAAAAATATTAAGTTCTAAACTTTTCATTAGGTAGTTGGGATAAAAAGCCTTCTGGAGTAGGTGGATTAAAACTCTCGCAGCTCTCTTGCTGACTATTATAAGCTAATTGAGCACGGGAGCTCATTGGCAGCTGCATTTTGTTGGAGTAATTATGCAAGGCCACAGTCATTTCAGTAACAAGGTAACTCCAGGTAAGGCAAGAACATCCTAGAACTTTTCATTTGCTGGAGTCTTCCTCATTTCCCCAGGATAGACAAAGACCCAGAGACCAGATTGTTTTGGTGGGGAGGCAGGCTTCTGCTTCTTGGGGATTACTGCCCAAACAGCTCAGACCTGATGTGAACAACTGTGCATGTCTGGGAGAGCTCTGAGGGGGGCAGCTGTGCTTTGGGTGTGGACTGGTACAAGCTTTGGTGCCGACCTGCAGCCAGGAGACTCACAGGGTAGCGTCCCTATGCACTGAGAGTGGGGCCTGACTCTAGGTAAGGGGCCCAGCATCATGCCCTCTGTCTACAGGATTCTGTCCAATCTCAGTGGGCAAGGTGCAAGCCTGTGTAAATAGGGCCAATATGACAGCCTCTAGGGTCTTTTCTTATCTCATAGGATTTTTAATGGTGATAGTTCCTTTGATATGCCTGTCTTCCCACTAGACTCCACCTCTGCCCAGACTCTTGGTCAGCTTTACACTGCCATCCATGCCACCCGTGGGTCCTGGGCTCAGTGTTTCTGGGTGGTCCTGCCCCACCTCTGTTCTTGCTAGCACTGAATCATGCCGTCCAAAGGATAATGTCAAACTGTGCTTCCAGTATTTGAGTAACCCTTGGTCCCCGAGGTGACAGAGTCACCATTACCAGAGCACTCCGTCTTTGTGATACCACATGGCTGGCTTGGCTTTCTTCTTTCATTTCTCAGCCCTCATATCCTGAGATTCTGCTGGGTGTGGGGGACATGTGTTGAGCTGTTTTAAAAAGGTGTGAGCCTTTTACTTTTTCTATTTTTTCACTCCCACTGTAGTGTTCAGACCTTTATCTTTCATCTCTGGCCTGGACTGAATTGTTCCTCCGTTTCACAATTAGAAGTTTGTCACAGTCAGAGGCTGACTGAATTGAGGCAGGAATGTGGTGTTTGGTTAAATTGTAAAATTAGCTAGGTAAGTTAATGAGGCATCCTGCCTCTGCCTTTCAAAGAGTGGGAAGTCTGTGAAGGTGCTTCAAGCACCTTGCCTGAGAAGGAAACAGAGGGAAGGGGGTGTGCAGGGGCTGCAGCCCAGGAGTGCAAAGGAGCCTCATCCATGTGAGTTCCCAGGCCTGGGACAGGGGCATTGGTCGCTTAGCTGGTGCAACCTCAGAAGTACCCCCTCAAAGTGCCCACATTGGCACAGTCTCTGTCTAGCCACTTTGAGACCATAGGTGCTTCCTACTCAAGATGGCCTGAGACTGTACACAGCTGGCTGTAGTTAGCCATTCTGCTCAAATGCTTTTTTTGCCCTGACCAGAGCTGAAGAGACAAAGACTGAACCCTTTATCTTAGAAGGACCCTATGGTAGAGAGACCGGCGATGCCAATGCCAGTGGCAGCTGACATTTGTTAAGGGTCTACCAGATGCCAGGTACTTGAATGTAATATCTCATTGGAGCCCTCCAGGACCTATTTGAAATTTGTACTATTAGCACATCCATTTTACAGATGAGGAAGCTGTTTACTTCCTCGAGATCACTCAGCAACTAAGAAGCAGGGTTGCTGCACTTCCAGAGCCCTGACCCCAAAGCCCCCGAACCTCGGAGGCAAAGTTGTTTCTGTTCCCTTTGCACACTGTCCTCTTCTCCGAGCCCATGGGTCCCATGGTACAGACTGCAAGCCTGCGCGTGCACACTTGGAGCTCTAGAAGTCATGGTCTCCAAGGTGTGTGCAGAAGCGCTGCCAGTGGCCTGTTTTCTGCACATGCCAAATTTGCAGGTCCTCTAATTACACCAAACAAACCATTCTGTTTTCAAGCAGCAATTCTGTGTCATTGTAGTTGTCAGAAGCACTCTAAGAATGCCATGGGCTTCACACAGGACATGTTACCCCACCTGAACCTTTTGCACAGGGTAAGCCAGAAAAGACTGTGTGTTTTCCCCCAACCCCCGCTGGTGTGGAGATGGGCATTAGTTGTGACAGGCAATATTTCTGTTTTGAAAAGTGTGGCACCTTCAGGCTTCTGAGTTTTGAGCCTGAAAATGTCAGTGCTGCAGTTGTAATGTAACACCTCAATTATGGTGCAGGGGGTAAGACAGCCAGACTCTGAAACCTGCAAAGTTCTTTAGATCCACAGCCTGAGCCACAATTAAGGTTTCAGGAACACCAAAGGCAAGCCAATGAGTGTCATTTTTAACCAGTTCGAACATTTTACTACTTCCTAACATCAGAAGCACCCGAGCTGGAGAGCCTGCTTCTTGTCCTCAATAAAGTGATTAAGTTGAATGGGTGTTGGGGAGTATTATTAGGCTGAGAAGAGCTAAAAATAGACATGCTCTGTTTTCTGAAAGCCACAGCAGGCCTGGAGAGACTGGCAACCTCGAGGTGCCACCAAGGGGCCCTAGGAAGGGGAAGAAGGAGTGGCAGTGCCCTGGGCTGAGAGGATGAGGTGGGTATGGTCAGGGGTGAGTCAGGTGGTGTGGTCTTTGCTCCAGCTGTTATCGACAGTAGTCATAATGGAAGCCACAGACCAGCTGCCGCTCCTATGTGTGTGTGTGTGTGTGTGTGTGTGTGTGTGTGTGTGTGTGTGTATGTGTTAATGAATTCAAAGTAATTGACAACTCCAGAGATTAGAATCGGTATCTGGACCTAAACTACACATTCAGCCCCCACTGGTCTGGGGTAAGGGCTTCATTTTGGGCAGCAAGTGAAGGGGAGGTTTTCAGAGGCACAGAGA
>RJWT010013234.1:0-21892 GCA_004365215.1 Cuniculus paca | reverse complement strand
CTGAAAAACAGCTTAGATTGACTTTTTCTTTCTCTCTCTCTCTCTTTCTCTCTTTCTCCTTCTTTCTTCCTGCCTGCCTGCCTGCCTTTCTTCCTTCCTCCCTCCCTCCCTCCCTCCTTTCCTTCTTTCCTTCTGAGACAGAGTCCATATAGTTTAGACTGGTCCTGAACTCACTATGCAGTCCAGGCTGGTCCTGAACTCACAGTGATACTCCTGTCACCGCCTCCCCAGTGCTGGGATGTCTTGGTTACTTTTCTAGTTGCTGGGACAAAACACCTGACACCCAAAGTGAAGCAAGGAAAGGTTTACTTAGCTTACAGTTTCTGGAGATTTCAGTCCATAATCAGCTGGCTCCAAGGCAGGATGGCATGGCACTGGGGCAACACTTCAAGGCAGCAGCTAGAGCAAAAAAGAGCAAACAAGCCTCTTCTCTACCCTTAAATTGTACACAAGCCACCCCCCCACCCTCCCACCTTCAGGGTGGGTGTAACATTCACAAAATCTCCTTGCCCTCCTTTGCACAGGATGAGGATATTTACAAAGAGCGAGCCCTGGCTCCCTGCTGAGTCTCTCAGTTAAACTTGTAAACTTCTCAAGTTGGCACAATGTATTAATCATAAAATGGGATTACACCACTGCACCTGGCCAAATCATCTTACGTCATGCAGGACTCAGCTACTCACCTTACCTTGAACCAGTCTCTGTGGTGGCACTCATCACGGTTCATTATTATTTTCAAGTATGGGACTGAATCCTTTCCTGTCTGGGAACTCTCACAGGACTGAGACAATGCTTTACTTAGGACAGCAGCCAGAGTCCATTACTCGAATGACCTTTTGTGCCAGTTAAACAAGAGATTCTCAAAGCAGAGGGCCTCTCTATGGGTCATTTCTTTTTAAAGATACGGAATACGAGTTTTGCCTTATGCCTTTCAAATATTTCAATGAAATTAAAAAAAAGTGGCCTTACACTGATACTTTATGACTGAACTTTGGGTAACTGAACCATTTTACACTGTGCTTTTTGCCTCGCACCTTGAGTCAAAACACACCTGCGCAATACATAGCAGAATGGTGTGAGAACAGCTAGGACTTTATACTTCGGACGGCTTTAGTAGTCTGGTGGAGAACAGTTGAGGTCTGGGGAGGCACGGTAACTGCGTCCACGAAGGTCCAGATGTGGGATTTGTAAGAATAACACTAGTCTCCTCTAGTCTGGCTCTGATGTTGGAATGCAAATATGCAGATGTGTGTTAATTTTCGGGCCTTGACATCCTTTCTGAGGAATTTAACTCCACCTCCTCGGCTAGAAAGGAAAAACAACGCCTCCATTCCCGCCCTCGCCCGCCTCCTCCTTTCCCTTCGGTCCTCTCCTGTTACAGAAGTTCGGATTTTTCCTAGAGAGCTAGAGGAAAGTCGGGTACCAAGAGCGGAGTTGCGTTACCCGCATATTTGTTCTGGTGGGACACGAGAAAGGAAATCACACCCTGTAACTGATTCTCCGAGGCGAGAGAACAAATGAACCCCTGAAAACTTCAGGCCGCCCTTGCACCAGGTTTGATTGACAGGGACCGGCCGAGGGAGGGGCGGGGCCGGGGTCCTCGGCCCAGGCCGAGACAAAGGGGTTCTGGCGGCCACCCGGGGCGCAACGACCCTGTGCACCGGCCTGGGCGCTCAGAGCGGCTTCCGCGAGGTCGCCGGCTCGTTCGGAAGAGGGTCGGCGATCGGGCGCGGTGGCTGGCAGCACGCAGGCCCGAGCGCAGAGGCGGACGCGGGAAGGGGGTGCCGCCGGTGTGTTGGGGGTCACGCGGTCACGTGGTCGCCGCCGCCGCCGCCGCGGGCCGGGCTGTTCTTCCGGGTTGGGGACAGCGCCGCCGGCCGGAGCGGGGTCTGCCAGCAGGGCGTTCGGTGGGCTGCGCGCAGCCGGGCTCGGCCCAGGTGAGCGAGGCGGTGCTGGCGAAGGGCGCGGCCGGGGTGCACGGGGTGCACGGGGTGCACGGGGTGCCCGCAAGCCCCAGGCTTGGGAGGGGAAGCAGAACAGTTTCTGAGGGCCCCCATTCTGTGTGCAGCTGTGTCAACGTGGAAGACAGTGGGTGGGCGGATTCGGGCTCGGGATCCCCGCAGAGGCTGAGGGAAGAAGGGGCGGCAGCAGTGCAGGTGCAGATCGAGGAGCCCTGGAGGACAGTGAAGGTCGTGTGGGGGCATTTCGGCGCCGAGCACCAGGTGAAGAGCGGTCATAGAGGACTTTCGTTGGGCGCTGCGCCCAGCGAGGTGGCAGCTGGACGCTCCAACACTGTACTTGAACCCTGAGGGAATTTGGGAATGGTACCCGGTTGAGGGCGAGCAGAGGGCGGACTGGAGGTGGTGCAAGCTTCTCCGAGGCCGAGAGAGGACCCTGCCTGGCGAGGGCGGAGAGACAGTCCGGGGGTGTCTGGGCAGAGCTGGTTCAAACTCGAGAGGCCCAGTGACTATTAGGCAGACTGGGCCAATGGGCTTCCGGGAGAGGTTATAAATAGCGGGCGCGTCCAGGAGCCTGAGAGTGGCAGTTAAATTGCAGCGGGAGGGGCTGCACCGGTGACAGTGGCCATGGCACCGGTGGCTTTGGGCGAGGTCATGCTTGCCAGGCTGAGCTTGCCTGAGTAGGGTATTGTGTCCTTGCTGGTGTGTCTTGCTTTTAAAAGCGTGCCATGTTTACACTTGCAGGCGTCCTTTATTCGCCCTGTGGTGCAGACAGTCCTTAAGACTTAAGTCTGTTTGGCAGGATTCCCATAGGGCCGACTGTTTGAAAGAGGTGGGCCATACTTGCCCACATACTTTTATTTAAAATGCTATTTTCCGTTGTGTCTTTTTCATTCGCAGATCTGGGATGTAAGACAAATTAATTAATAGGGACAGTTTAGGATAACCTTTTCTTGTGTGTGGTGCTGGGGATCGAACCCAGGGCCTTGTGCATGTAAGGCAAGAGCTCTACCACTGACCCACATCACCAGCCCGTGCTTACCTTCTTACCAGCTAAGGATACTTACTTTTGCTCTTCGAATCAGCTTTCCACAAAGCTACACAAACATTTCAATTTCAAAGGAAATCTCTGGAAACTCCTTGGAGAAAGTGTGTAAGGGTACCCAGGCTTTGAGATGTCTATGCCTTATTTAGTCCTTCAGTAAAAACCAAACCAAACCTCACCAAGCCTTAATGACTTCCTCTGTTTTGGGTGAAGCACTGGGCCAGAGGTAATACCAAAGTGAATGCAACAATTAAGATAGTATGTTCTTTTAACCGTCTCAATAACCTTATTAACGGGATTTTGTTTTTTAATCCTCAAAACCACCCTGTGAAGTAGGCACTATAGTTATTCTCATTTTGAAGATGAAATCAGCTACAGAGAGGTTAAGTACCTTGTCACAGTCACACCGCACAGCTAATAAGTTGAAGGGGTTTCCAATCCAGAGTTCACCCTCTTGGTCCTTATGTCCTTTGCTAGGTTGGGTACTTGCCCTCAAGGATTTTACTAGCTATTAGGGGAGATAGGGAGCCGGGGATTTAGCTCAATGGCGTAAGCGTGGGCCTGGCAGGTGTGAGGTCGTGAGTTTGATCCCTAGTACCAAAAAAAGGAAGTGGTTTGAATATTAGGGGAGATAGTTACTGTAATAACTAACATTAAACAGCCACTGGGATGCCACACTAAAAAGAATTTTTCCTCTCCAAATTCGAGTTACGAAAATTTTCCTTTATTACATCAAAGCTGTAGAAACACATGGATGACAAAACAGAACATAGTTCAGCTACTCTCTGAATATTTTTCAGTCCTTTGTATTTAATTTAGGCATAGTAATATAAACTGCTCTCATCAATAAACTAGTTCCTGATCTCTGCCCTGAATGTTTACAACATGAATTAAGTTGCCTTTTTTGAAGAAATTGGCTTGTGAAGGCCTTGACCCTATTGGTGTCTGATGCCCCTGCCAGGGATCCGCTCAACATCAAATTTTCATTTTCCCAGTAGGCAGGACAAATTCCCCAGGGTTAAGTCTATGAAATAGGACGTCAACTTTAAAACATTGCAAAATCTCATTGAATCATAACATTTCTAGAGCCTAAAAGGGTCCTAGAAATCTGCTGTCCTATGCTCTTTTCATAGATGAGCAGCTGGGGGCCTGGAAAGTTTCAAGTCAGACACCCTGAGTGGCCAACTTGGACAATAGGGAGCTGTATTTAAAGCCTGCTTCATCCATTTGCTGATGAGGTCTGGAAAAGCTTTGTCAGTTCTATAAAAATGGTGACTTTTTGGGGTGCTGGAATGATTAGGGAGGAGAAAGTTGGGTAAGTCAGGAGTTTGGGATAGGAGCAGGTCATTCAGTATTGGTAAGAAAAATTTCTCTCTCAAGACAATAATTATCTTTTACGTATCTTTGTATCTCCCTCCATTCTTGGCATAGATTCAGTGAAAGTTTGGATGTGTAGCTAAATTTCGAACTCACTTGCTTTAATTCTCAGCTGTGAATAACGCTACATGTGACCCATGAATGAATGAGGAGGATATTTATGGGATTTAGAAATGCTTTAGGACTGAAGCGAAATGACATTTGGGAAAACTCTGCAAATGTAAAACTGTCCATTCAAATGCAAAGAGTTATCCATACACATTTTTAGCTGCATACCTGAATTCATCTTGCTTTTATTCTCTCTATATTGAATATCTTTCCTTTCCTTTTCTGAACCACATAAAAGGATACAATCGCCTTCTTTGTTCCATTAGGGAACTTGTGTGATTCTGTTTTGTAGTATTATAACTTGTTGACTTTTCCTAGCTCCAAGTGCATGGCCTATTCCAGCTTGATTTTACAAGTGCTTATAAGGACAGAGTAAGGCTCTGTCCTTAGTACAGTTTGTTGAATTAAAGGGCATCTTTTTTAAGCACTCTCTGGATTGAGAGTTTCCATTACCAGTATTCCTTTTTAGTATTTTAAAGAGGTTTCTTCAGGGCATTGTGGCAGCAGTTGTGAAATTAAAAACTGAGCCAAAGCTCTCTTTCTTGGAGCCTGGAAAAATGTTTATGGAATGTGCTAGGTTCTGGTGCTCAGCCCCGTGGGTGCCTAATTGATGAGTCCAAATTTGCAGGAGTAGTTGGGGGTGTTAGTGAAGTTTGACTGGTAGAGGCTCTGGGTCCTCTGCGTCTTCCCATTCTTGGAAGAAGGAAATAAAGATGGAGGAACATTGGGAGTTGTGAGGTGGAGCGCACTCCATCCATCCCTGGGGTCTGCCTAGGAGGGAAAAGAAAGTAGATGAAGGTGCCTCAGTAACAGCAAAGGTGTCACAGCCCAAGCACATTTAATATTCTTGAGAGGTATACCTGGCAAACATGAGTCTTGTATTCACTCAGGCAGCCTTAGTTCAGGGCACTTACTGACTGAGATCCTGCTGTGCTGGATAGGATATCACTTTTGTGAGTCACTGTTGTATTGTATGGTACATTAAATAATTTAAGGGAAATTCAAAGTTAACTTTGATTGCATGTAATTTTTTTTTTTTTTGCTGCATATTTTGACTGAGAAGAACGTTTCATTTAAAATGTGATCTAACTTTAGGGGTATGTGTGTGTGAATTCTCTTGTTACATAAGGATCAAATAGGCTTATATGTGAAAAAACTTCAGAAGGATCTTCTGTAAGAATTGGCTAATACATTCTTTGTAGATGTCTACATGTAGCCTTTTTGTTCTAAAATGTTTAGATTAGCAATTTTGATATTATTTAATATTCAAAAGACACAGTATTTTTTTCTTGGCATATAAACCTTTTCTTATCTCTCCCCTTAGTGATTTGCCTGCAAGGAAACCAGAGATTCAGAAAGTTGGCAGCTCATATCAACATGGCAAACCTGCTGAAAACAGTGGTGACTGGCTGTTCCTGTCCTTTACTTAGCAATTTGGGGTCCTGTAAGGTTCTGCCTGGGAAGAAGGATTTTTTACGAACCTTTCATACTCATCAGTCACTGTGGTGTAAAGCCCCTGCAAAACCAGGTTAAAGTCTTTTTTTAAAAACATTAAAAAATTTTTTTTATTTTAAAGAGGAAAAAACCAAAATATCAGAACAAGATAATAGGAGAGTAACATTGGTTAATACATTGTGTATTGTTATCTTTAAATTACTCAAAGTACAAGATATAGGCATTTAATTGTCCAAGTAATATTAGTATAAACCTTTCTTTTCAATGAACTAAGAGAAATTAGTAGTATAACTATCTTAACTATTTTATATATGTATATATATATGTATATATTTTTTGCTTTTCCCTTCCTTCTTTTCTCCTTTCCCTTATCTCAGTTTCTCTTTCCTTTTGAACAGTTTCTTCCCATTTTACATATCTATTGTACATTTTAGATCTTATTTACTCTTTTAGCTTCTCACACCAGGGAGACAATATGATGTTTACACATGTGAATCTGGTTTATTTTACTAATGAGTATGGTCTTGAGTTACATCCATTTACGTATAGAAGTCTCTAGTTTGTCCTTCTTATGACTGAGTAGTACTCCATTGTGTAAAAGGGCCACATCTTTTTTATTCCTTCCTCAGTTCATGGGCATTTGGATTGTTTCCAAGGTTTAGCTATTACAAATTGTGCTGCTGTAAACCTGGGTGCAGATATATCACTCTGGATGTTTTTAATTTTCCAAGAAGATACCCAGAAGGGGAATAGCTGGATCAAATGGGACCAGTCCTAGTTTTCTCTTTTCTTTTCTTTTTTTTTTTTTGTCTTTTTGAGACAGGATCTCACTGTGTGGTTCAGGCTGGCCTTGAGCTCACTTTGTAACCCAGGCTGGTCTCAAACTTGCAATGATCCTCCTGCCTCAGCCTCCTGAGTGCTGGAATTACAAGCATGTGCCACCATGCCTGGCTGCCAGTCCTAGTTTTTTGAGGAATCTCCACACTGATTTGCATAGTAGTTGTACCAGTCTACACTTTCACCAGTAGTGGAGAAGGGTTCCTTTTCCCCACAGCCCTGCCAGCATTTATTATTGCTTGATTTCTTGATTATAGCCATTCTTTCTGGGGTGAGGTGGAATCTCAGTGTTGTTTTAATTAGCCAGGTAACGTCGTACTTCAACGTTTGCTTCAAATTGTAGAAACTAATACCCCTCTTGATGATAGGTAAAAGGAAAAGCCATACAGTTTTATGTTCTGGTGTTTGTGAGTGATCTTTTTAAATAAAAGACAAGTGAGTGTTGTTTTATGTTTTCCATGTATAGAAATTCTTGTTTGCCTTTGCTAACAGAGAAGGAAATTATAATAGAAAAAGGTAAAGATAAATGAGTTGAGTTTTACCTGGGAGCCTATTGCCAATACTAACCATTTCTCTGAGCAACTTTCCCTTATTCCTAGTTAGTATTAGGAAATTGTACCATATATAAGTCATCTATACTCAAGAATTAGGGAGTAAGTGTATTAATTGACATATTAATGCTTCCTGATTTAGTAAATAACAACTTCATCTCAGTCGCTCAAGTCAGAAACCTTGAAGTTACCCTATATTCTCTGAGCTCTACCTTGTGTCTAGATACATTGCTTGATTTTCTCAACATTGCTTGAGTCAAGCCTCCATTATCTGCCACTGAACTGAAGCACTGGTCCCATAAATAGTTTCTGAGTTTTCAACCTGTGTTGCACCTGCAAACTTCTGCACATGACAGTGAGAATGATCTTTTTAAATGTAAGATCATGTTGCTCCTCTCAAAATTCACCACTGATTTACCAGCTCATACCAAGGCACTGAAACTGTCCAGTGGCCTTCCACAGTCTTTGGAGGCCTTCTCTGATATGAACTCCATTTGCTTCTGTTCAGGGCAGAAGGAAGAGAGACTAAAAGGGGATGCTTCACAGCTGAGTTAGCTACCTTTCAGAAATCTTAAAGACCATCCCAGCATTTCTGTCTGCCTCTCATTGGCCAGACGTCAAGCATATGGTCATTTGTATGGGGGATTTAGACGTTTAGTTTTTATTCCAGATGGCAACATACTCAACTAAAAATGTCATTTTGTTAAGGAGGTGGAGGAACAGGATGTATGTTTGGGGGCAACCTTTGTTACATACAATATCTTTCTTCACTTTTAAATTTGTAGGATTTTCATTAAGGTCTCTTAAACTGCTAGGCATTTTGAGGCTTTTTTTGTTTGTTTGGTTTGGTCCAGCTTGGATAGATTTTACAGCCCCTTTCCTTGTTCTTCATTGATAAGTCACTACTGTCAGGGTACCTTTTCCTAAGAGTTCCCAACTTTATCTTTGGATCTTTCTTTTAAACTGCTCTGGAAAGCCAGGTTACCCAATGGGATAATATGAAAGTAAATAGCTGTGTGGAGGACATGACCCTTGTCCTTGTGAGTATAACCAGGGACAGGTTCACTGTATTAACCACATATAAGACTTTTCATTTGTTTAATTTCTGATTCTTGATTCTTCTGTAGATAATATTTTTCATTCTCTGAAGATCACATGTTGTATTTGCTTGTTAATGTCTCTTAGGTTTGTTTTGAGCTGTAGGTTCCCCTGTACTTTTTTTCTTTAAATTTATTTGTTGAAGAGTTTAATTGTTAACCCTGTATAATTTCTAACACTGTAAAATTTCTACTTAAGTTTGGCTGATCAAATCCTGTTGGTTTTGCTTAACCAGTTTCTCTATCTCTTTTATTTTTTGTATTATTTAGATGGATATGGAGGCTTAATTAGACTTAAATATGCTTTTTTGCTCTTCCATTAGACTTCGGTTTCCTTTTTTTGGGCAACCCTACTTCATTGGTGCCATTGCATTACATCAAGAAGGTTAATCAGTAAGTTTAGGTGTTGTGAAGTTCCAATCAGTTTTTCACTCAGAGGTTGTGATAACCATTTGACTGAGTTATAAATTTATTAGAGGCTTCAAAATGGTGACATTCCATCATTTCACTTTCCTTTATTAGCTAGAATTTTTCTATAAAGAAAACCTTTTTTGCTCTGTCATTTGGTTATACCAAGATTATACTGGAAAGGTGCAATAAATACTTGATTCTTTCTTAGTATTTACTAGTTTTGCTAAGAATTAGATCCTTTATGTATTAGTTTCCTAGCCCACTGTGACAATCACAGGCCTGTGCCATTGCCATGCAACACAAATTTACTATCTGTACTTCTGGAAGTCAAAGTCCAAAGTAGATCTGACTGGGCTTAAATCAAAGTGTTGACAGGTCTGTGGTCCTCATGGAAGCGTCCTGGGACAGTTTGTCTCTATGCTTTTTCCAGCTTCAGTAAAGCACCTGCCATGGGTTTTGGCCCCTTTCTTCCACTTTCAAAGAAGCAGCATAACATCTTCAAAGTGCTCTTGGTTCTCACTCTGCTACTTCCCTCCTCTACATTTAAGGACTGTTGGAATTACCTGGGGCCGGCAGATAATCCAAGATATTTTTCTTGTTTGAAGATTAACTGACTAGTAACCTTAGTTTCATCTGCTACCATAGTTCCCCTTTGCCTTGTGTCATAACACGTTTACAGGTGTAAACTTTGGGGATTACAACATGGATGTCTTTTCGAGGCCATTATTTTGCCTATCACAGACTGTTTCCTCCACGTTGACCAGTAATGCTTTAAGAAATACTTGTTTTTTCACAGTACAACACCAACTCATGCATTGTAACATCTTTAGATGTGTTTTATTCCATTACCATTGATACTCAAGTTACCATATTTGGCCAGTGGAAGCTACTTAAAGTTTCTTTCAAATACGTTTGACTTAACTTCAGTCATCACTGGTAGCTTCCTTGACTTTTGGCATATAGGGTTTAAATTTGACGTTGTCAGATAACTAAACTCCAGATAGTATATGTGATTTAATTTTGTGCATCAATCCAAATATTTGCCAACTTTTGGTTTTCCTTCTCCAGAAAGGAGTAAGCATTTGTTTGCCTTTAGTGTACTGTTAACTGTTAATGCATAAATAATATGGGAATCTAAGACTATTCATATTCATGTAATTTTAGGTTGATTTGATTCTCAAGGTCTTTTGTAATAACTTACTCTGTATTGATAATCTAATTCTTTTTTACTGTATGTATTCAGAGTTCAGGTTGTGAGAGTGAATTTCCTACATTTTAATAAAGTTTATATAGAAACAGATACTCTTTAAAATGTGTTTATACCTACATGTTGGGTAAAACAGCAGAGAAACCATATGTTCTTTAGCTAAAGTTATCCAGAACCATATGTAAATACAAGTTTGTACTATATAGGCTCTTTTGAGTTGCAAGGACAGGACAGCATCGATTGCATTTTTTGATGAGGGTTTATTATATGGATTCTTGGGAAGAATCAGAGCCAGGAAACCTCTTTTTTACTTCGTGAAGAAGCGAAGAGTGGTACTCTGGATTTCATAGCTATGTCTGTCTTCTCTCTGCATATCTACTACTGGCGTGTCTACCACTGTTGCTGCTGACCTCCCTTTGATAACCTCGAGGCCATGCTTACAAATAACTTCTGCTCTGTTCTATTCTCCTTGTCTCTTTTTGTGAGTTTCCTTGTCAGTCTTCCTGGGGGAGAACATGATTGGATTAAGTAATCGCTGGCCAACACACAGTGTCCTCAAGCGGAGTCCCTGTATAGGTCACCTGTAGGCTGTAGCTGCTGGTTTTCCTCCTATCTGCCCTGTAGATGATTGTCTTTGACCTGCTTATTCATTCCTTGTCTATTCATTTATTGCTAAGTGGGTGCAATCTCATGATACAACATTTGGAAGTCTCTGAGAAATTTCCAGTGGCCAAATTACCAGGAAGGGAAATTTGAATGTATTAGACTACCAAACGGTATCATAGGATTGTTCTTCAAAACAGTGGTTTACTTCTATCTTTGTGAAAGGTCAATACAGGGAGACAGTAATCTTAGTGGATTAACTTGAACAGTGGAGTTAGCATGCTGTGTGTCCTCTCAACCCATTTTCTTCTGTGAGAATAAAATAAGTTTTGTGTGCCTTGAAGAGAGCCATTTGACTAAATATTTAGAATTTAGAAGAAAGTTGGGATAAAAATTTTTCATCATCTTTCAAAAAAATGGAAATTTTAATTTTGAATCAAGAACATCATTTTGACTAGCACCTTGTGAGTAATGTAGTTTGAAGGACAGGCCACTGATTTTCAGAAGACTGCTATGTTTTTTTTTTAAAGCTTTTGTTGCCTTTGTCTTTTTGCAGGAATTCCATATAAGCAGCTCACTGTTGGTGTCCCCAAGGAGATTTTCCAAAATGAGAAGCGAGTGGCATTATCTCCTGCTGGTGTTCAAGCCTTGGTCAAGCAGGGTTTTAATGTTATTGTGGAATCAGGTGCAGGCGAAGCTTCGAAATTCTCAGATGATCACTACAGAGCAGCAGGTGCCCAAATACAAGGAACAAAGGAAGTACTGGCTTCTGATTTGGTGGTCAAAGTAATTATTCATTTCTATGTCTCTCTCATATATAACATGCTGATTTTTGAAATCTTTTTGTAGAAAAATTGAATTACTTTTGTTTTATAGGTTTTCCAATGTTCTTTGTTTTTCATTGACACATAATAATTGTACATATTTATGGGGTACCAGCGTCACATTTTGACGTATGTATACCATGTGCAATGATCAAATGAGGGTTTAGCCTATCATTAATCATTTTTGGTTTTTCTGTTTTTTAAACAATGCCTTTTCATTAAAGAAATGATTGCATTTTGAGCGTATTCTTCATGTTTCAGTGGAACTTTTATCAGGCAAGGTGATGTATGGTTAACAATGAGAAGAGGAATAGTGACATTCATTTCTACATTTGTTCTATGGAGATTCTTTTTTATTTGGTTAGGGGGATGTGTATGACGTGATCCATCCACATCCAGAATACCTACAGGTGAATATTTAACTAGCACTGGAATGGGAAGAAGGTGTGAAACCCAGCCTGGAACTGAATGTTCAGTGTATAATGCCTGAAGGCACAATGATTTACATTGATAGAATATTTTTAGAGAGGGCATGACTGTCCTGGAGAAAGCAGCATCGGGCTGAGTGGCAAGCAGCCTTACTGATTTTAAACGGTATTAGGATAAAGTACAGTATTCTGTATGGTAAAGAGCTTTAGAATTAAAATTAGAAGTGAAAAATGACATAAACAGGGAGATCTTATATCAAGAGTAGCACAGATGATAACAAGAGTTAAAATTTAAGTCCTAAACCACCATCAACCAAGTCAAACAGGGATGTATGGATTATAGAAGTATGACTACTAGATTAAAATAAGCTCCTTTTTGGAAAACACATGTGTTTCCTGTAGTAATTTCTAAGCTGAATCAATCATAGTTTTTTTTTTTTTTTTTTAAATCAAAGTCTTCTGAAAAACATGGCAGGATCATTTTAGTTTGGTGCTGGGGCTTGAACTCAGAGCCTCAAGCATGCTAAGCATGAGGTTGACTACTGAGCTACCACCTTAGCCTTGACAGGATCCTAAATGGTGACTTATGCAAAAGATGCAAAACGAATTATCACCTTAGAAAATTTATGGCATGGAGATAAATTGCAATTCAGCCAAAACTTTTTAACATCTTAGTTTTATAGATACTTGGTGATATAATTTAATATATAGTAAAAGAGTAAGGAAAAGAGAGAAATAAATACAGTGCATTGCAATGTGTTTTAAAGGGCAATACCTTTTGAAATGGTCCTCAAAAAAAGGTTATAAGGGTGTACATAAATTTTAAAAATGCTTTGTTTTCTCTTTAGGGCTCCATAATGTATATAAGCTCATTAAGAGATGCACTGAGAAATCTGTAACATAGAAACAGATTTTATACCTTTATACTAGCACTAATAAACTGTTTGACCTGGGGCCATTCTATTGAGTCTAACTTGTTAATATCCCAGGGAACAAATTAGAGGGAACATTCGATTGAGTTGACCTGTTCAGATGCCAAGTCTCAGTTGAGCATGTGAGAGGGGCCAGTAGAGTCAATTCAGAGTTGTCCTCCAAATTCTTACTAAATATATGTTACAGATTTTCAAGGAGGAAAGATTGGCCTTGTCATACGTGTGAGTGTGTGTGTGTGTGTGTGTGTGTGTGTGTGTGTGTCTGGTGTGCTGGGCAGTGTTCTACATTAAGCTATGCTTCCACTCAGACGCTTTTTTTGGTGGTGGTAGGGTTGAATCCAATGCCTTGTGCCTGCTAAGCAGGTGCTGTACCACTGAGCTCTACCACTAGTCCAGTGACTCTTAAAGTTCTCATTTTAGAATCACATGCATCACCAAGTGAATACTTGAAATGGGATTCATAGATAAAGGCATCTCATGGGTAAATTGAAGTGAAATGTTGTGATAGGAAATGACTGACGAAGTGTGTTGGTTTGTATTTAAAACCAAAGCATTACTGCAGACCAAGAGCTAATGAAATGTAATGATACTTGTTAACACAAGGAATACACTTCAGCTTTTTACTTAAGCCCTGTTCAGCAAAGCTACTAGTCTGAATTGTGTTTGTCTGTAAATAATCATCCATAATTTCAAGGTGACGCAAATCAATGCTTACTGTCTTGGAGACTTCAGTTTATAACACTTCTACTATTTCCCCACTTCAAATATTTATACTTGCCAAAATTAGTAAGAATTGAACTTTTGAACATACAGCAAACACTTCCTACATATTCTAATATCTCCTAATTTTACTAGACTAATAGGTTTTGGGAGGACAGATTTATTACAAAACCTTTTAATTATTGCATTGCTCTGTAGTTAATTGTCAAACCTGACCTGATGATATGTATCTCCTGGGTGTGTGTTTTCTTTACTCAAAACAATCCATAGGTCTTTAGTTAGGGAGAAGATGCTATCTATGCTCTATGTGTGCCTTACCTTGTTTAACAGTTTAAGCAGACACTTATTGATGAAAGGTTTATTTCTGGAGTATTGCAGTATTTCTTTTATGGAATATTATTTAAATTATCCTATTTGGGCTGGGGATATAGCTCAGTGGCACAGTGCCTGCCTGGCAACACAAGGTCCTGAGTTCGATTTCTGGTCCCCTCCCCAATCCTATTTACTTAAAGATGTGATCAGTGTATTTACACACACACGTATATGTATAAGTATATATTAAAAAAAGTAGTGCTGGGGATTGAGCCCACGGCCCTGCATCTGCTAGGCATGTACCACTACCTACATCCTAGCCTCATGTTCATATTTTCATCTGTGATTTGACTTCCTTTTCAGGTGCGAGCCCCCATGGTTAATCCAGCGTCAGGTGTTCATGAAGTTGACCTGTTGAAGACGTCAGGAACATTGATAAGTTTTATTTACCCAGCTCAAAATCCAGACTTGCTTAATAAACTTTCCAAAAGAAAAACTACAGTTCTGGCAATGGACCAGGTTCCAAGAGTTACCATTGCTCAGGGATATGATGCACTAAGCTCCATGGCCAACATTGCTGGGTAAGTTGATTCTTTTTCATTTCAGTTGAGCAGAAACACAGTAGTAATATGTGAACATTCACATTGTATAGATCATCTCTATTTCAATGATTACCTTGTAATTGTTGGAGACTGCAGCCTTTTGAGTAAAGTGCTTTCAAATTATTTGCACGACTCATCGTTTAATAGTAGTCAGATCAGAAATTAGTTTTTTTTTTTTTTGAGGCACCGGGGATTGAATTCATGACCTTGTGCTTGCCAGGCAGGCACTTAGGCCACTGAGCTAAATCCTCAATCCAAAATTAGTTCTATTTTATACTTCTTTTTAATCTTCCTTGATAGAAGAGGTAGTTCCAAAGGAAATAACTGTCAGATTGTTTGTGTGAGCAATAATCTGTATTTTTATGTCTGTGTATATAGGTATAAACAAGGTTGAATTTGCTGTTTTTAATAGGTTAAAAGTGGTTTAATATTGGCAGTTCTTATAGTTAAATATAATACAGGTTGAGTGTGTCTTATCTGAGAAGCTTAGGACCACTGGTATTTCAGATTTTTTTCAGATTTTGGGATATTAGAATATACATAGTGAAGTTTTTTGAGTTTTGGGATCCAAGTTTAAACATGAAGTTCCTATTTGTTTCATATACACCTTATACACATAGTGTTAAGATAATTTCATAAAATATTTTAATGTTTTTGTGTGTGAAACAGTTTGTGCATTGCAGATGAAGGGTCTAGAGTTATTTCTTTGGTACTGGGGTTTGAACCCAGGGCCTTTTACAGGCCAGATGTGTACCCTACCACTGAGCTGCATTCCCAGCTCTTTTTAAATTTGATTTTGAGATGAGATCTCACTAAGTTGTCCGGGCTGGCCTTGAGTGTAAGATCTTCCTACCTCAGCCTCCTAAGAGGCTGGAATTACAGGCCTGTGCCACCATGCCCGTTATGCTTTGGGGATGTTGAATAAACTGTGTTGCACGCCTGTATCTTAATGGCAGCCCCTCGCGTGAGGTCAGCTGTGGAAGTTTCTACTTGTTACTTCATGTCAGTGCTCTAAAATTTTTAAATTTTATTTTATTTTATTTTATTTTTTTTTGCAGCGCCGGGGATTGAACTCATGACCTTGCGCTTGCCAGGCAGGCGCTTAGACCACTGAGCTAGATCCCCAGCCCTAATTTTTAAATTTTAGAACATTTCAGTTTTAGAACTTCTGGATTAGTGATGCCCAGCCTGTATATACATATTAGCAGACTTACCATCTAAATTAAGTTTTTCTTAGGTGAATTCATGGACTTTTTAATGAGCAGGGGAAGTGTCTGCACTAAATGGAGTCTATCTGGTGTCAAAACCCCTAGTATTAACTGAGGTTTATGTCTTCTTACCTCGAAGGCCACAATGATAATAGGCTGCATTCGCTTGCCAGCCCTATTTCATTTCCTGCTTATTGCCTGGAATGCTATCTAAGCTCCATTCTTTTCAGAGGACTGTGGCTGTAATTGAGTAATCATGCCCGGCATGGGTAAGGGATAGAAGTAAGTGAATAAATACAGTGTTGCTGACTTTGCCTGAGAGGGTAGGAATGATCTGAAAATAGGGGAATGCTTAGAAAATCAACTCTTGTAAGAAATTAATTAGATTTTAAGCATAAAAACTATTATTAGTTGAAAATTTGCTAACATGAATGAGGCATCAATAAAGAAAACATTAACATAAAAACAGTGCTTGAGGAAAAAAAAAAAGACTAACATAAATAAAGTTTTTCCTGGCCTGACACAGGAACTGAAAAATTTTCTTAGGTTTTGTTTTAGGTATAGTATATCAAATATGCCACAGATTCTACTTTGTCTTTCAGCTGTTCTCTCTTGATAAGAATGAGATGCAATAAACAAAAAATGACAAGTTAAAAATATTTTTGTTTTCCTACATGTAATGTGGCAAGTAGTTTGTTGAATAATCTTGTTTACTGTATAAATAATGTGCCAAGGGACAAAAGAAATTCTTGCTGTATTTTAGTTTGTAGAAGAGTTATATTGTACAATGTAGGATTTAAAATTTTAAATAAGAAATGTAAAATGTACAGTTTCAAGGGTGCTGTGATTCTTTCATGTGAAATGCACATATGTGAAAGAATATCACAATCAGTAACTCAGCAGGGTGTGGTGGTACAAAACTGTAGTCCCAGCTATTTGGGAGGCTGAGGCAGGAGAGTTACTTTAAGCCCAGGAGCTTAAGATCAGTGTGGGCTACCAAGGGGGACTCTATTTCAAAAAGCAATCAACCAGCCAATCACTCAGTTGTTTGAGATCAGTGATTTTAACATCAGAATCTTTTGAGCAAAAACAAACAAACAAAAAACAAAAACCCAAATACGATAAGCCAATCTAAGTCCAGTAAAAGTTGAATGTAAGAGTATCCAGAAACATGCCTACTCTCTCTCCCACCCGTTATGGCCCCAGGTTTGTCTAAAGTTTAAGACTTTGAGGATCTAGGGGACACAATTTAATGAGTCACTATCTTATGTTCTGAGCTGATAAGTGAATCTTCTAGTATATCTCCTCTTATAGGATGTGATAAATTATCTAACTCATACGCATAGCCATGTTAGAGTGAACATACGTGGCTTCCAGTTCATTACAATTCATTGTGAGCTTGTTTTCTGGGGGTGGGAAGGGGAAGGAAGGCCAAATGGATCACTTTTTCCAGCACGTTTTCTTATATATTTCCTGTGCAAACAGTCTCATTTTTGTAATTTTTTTTACCAGAATAGTAACTGAATTTTAAAAAATGCTAATTTCAAAATTAATTTCTTACCTTTGAATATTTGTACTTTGAAAAATTCTACCACTTGAATTCAAGAATAAGACTAACAGAATAATGTGTAAAATAATATTTTGCTGCTCTACTGTGATTAACCTAAAGCAATAGTAGTGTAGTAGTGACTTACATGTTTTGTGCATAAATTTTTACATCAAGCATTATTATATAAAAAATGATCAAGGAGAGGTTCTTTTGCCAGTTAACAGGTTGGACTTAATCAAATAGTTGGATTATAATATCGAGTGTGTATTTCCAAGAGATGATGTACAAAATTACCATTTAAGTATAAAGTGATACAAAAATGAGATCAGTGTAGTATACAACAATTATCATATCAAGAAAGATATGCACTGCAGTATTACTTTTTATTGCATAGCTAGTTTCTTTAGCCAAAATACTTAATATTTATTGGGCATTTACTATGTGACAGGTATAATGCTAAGTACTTCACCTGTATTGTGTTGCTTAGTCCTCACAGTAACTCTTGGAGATAGATGCTCATCTTGTAAGAAATTTGCCCAAAGTCACAAAGAGAATCATTTGTAGGAGCAGGATGTGACTGGAATCAGGTTGTCTCAAAATCTGTGCTTTCAGTCATTAAAGAGCAAGGGTAGTGTTTTTTGTTCTTTGAGGTCGAAATCTTATATACAAGCATATAGCTCATCTAATTCTTTTTTATTTACAAGCTTTTCCTATTATGTAGTCATCAAAGAAAATTCAGACAGTACAGTTAAGTAAAAGAGAAAGTTTAAAGGGAAAGTTTAAAGTTTAAAGCATTCAGCAGCTTCCAGAAGTATGTTAGTATTTTCTTGTCTTGTTTTCTTTCTTTCTTCGTATTATTTTTAAAATCTCAATTGATCTTCAGCAGTATTTGTTATGAAGCGATTAGGTAGCATCATGGATAGAGTTGTCTTCATGGGCAGCCTGCTTGGGTTAGATTTCTAGTTTTCATTAACTAGCTGAACGACCCAGGGCCAGTCTCTCTGGCTCTCTTGTGTCTCCATTTCTCAACCTGTAACATAAGAGTAATAATTTTACATATCCATAAGTTTGTTGTGAAAGTTAAAGAAGTCAGTATATATACAACACTTAGAACTGTTATTTACATGCTAAATACTACATACATGTTAGCTGTTATTATTGGACAAAGCTTAATTGCTAACTTATGATAATATATAGACTTAAGAGCTTTCACTTTATACAATTATCTGTTTATTTATTTTTTAAGTTATAAGGCCGTTGTCCTAGCAGCAAATCATTTTGGACGGTTTTTTACTGGTCAGATTACAGCTGCTGGAAAAGTTCCTCCAGCTAAGGTAGGTACAACTTTTAATGTGTCTTCATAATATGAATTAATTAAAATAAAGATATATAATATCTTAAAATAAGTACTTAATTTTTTTTGTATTAACTTCACATTGATGAGTTTTATGACATGCACAAAATTTATGAAGGAACCTCAAAACTGATCATTTAAGATTGCTTGAAAAAAGTGATCTTCAACTTTTCTGGATGTTCTGGTCTTCTTTGCTATTACTGACTTACTAACTTGGATTTTTAAATGCATTTTGAATAACTCAGTCTATATGGTATGTTTATTCCTAATTTTAAAAAAAGATTCAAGATTGTTTCCCAATTATTACAACATTTTGGTTCTTAGAAGACTTCTTTGATTTCCTCACTGTTGATTTTTGGGTCAAGGGGACAGAAAATCAGAGATGGTGTAATCAGGGTATCTGCAGAGGGGGAAAGGTGCTGTTTCTTGAGTACAGATTGGGAGCAAAGAGAAGCAGTTCATGATGTGAGGTAAGGAGGGCTAGGTGAAAGATTAGCAGATTTCGCTGTGACCTTTCAGTGCTAAGTATGCTAACTGACAGTATAAACTCTGTGGCTAGGTATAGGAAACAGGACTTTAGCCCCGAGTTTCTTTTTTGGGTGCAAGAGATTGAACCTGGGCCCTTAGCACTTGCACATGTTGAGCACATTCTTTACCAATGAACTATAACTTCACCCAAGGACAAGATTGTCAGTGTTGCCAGCAGGGTTTAGGTTATCTTGTGCTTTCTGCTCAGTCTTCAGTACTTCCTTAAATAAACTCAGAGTTCTCATGTAAATGAGACAATAGTCTTAAGTGAAATAAATCACACAGGGAAGTTTAAATATTACATTGTTTCTCTTGTGTGAGAAACCCAAAGTATAAATAAGGAGCAAAATGGAGTATAGATAATAAAAAATGGAAAGAATTTTTTTTTTTCAGATAGGAAGGGGAACAAAAGATAGGGTAGGGAAGGAAGGGAAAAGGGATTTAAAAAAAGAATTGAAAAAAAATGGAAATAGAGCTTTTGTAAATGGAGAGGTGAAGAAAGGTTGGAGAGGGAAGGGGAAGGAGCACAAAAGAATGAAGATGTGTTCATGATCAGTGTCATCATATACTGCAAACAAATATGACTAAAAATAAATAAATTTAAAAAATGAAAAAGAAAACAAGACAAAACAAACAAGCCCACCTAATTAAGCAGCTTTGAGAAGTCTAGGTACATACTGATTTGAAAATATGGCCAGGTGAAAAAAATATCAGCAAGCAGCAGTCCTAACACTTAGCGAGGAAGTGTGTATAAACAACACAGATGTGATATATGTAATCATTACTTTTTCACCTCTTTTTTAGGGTCATAAGAAAACATCTGGTATTCAAGGTGGCCAGAAACTTAAATTAGCTGAATACTTTGATACACAAATCCACCACTCAGTTTTCAATAGAATCTTTCTAGAAATGTGTGAAAGTTGAGAGGAAATATGTAAATATAAGGGATTAAAAAGTGAAATAAAAGTTAAGAGGCTTATAGGAAGTAGAGTCATATAGACTTTAAAAGGTAGAAAGTGACTACTAGAATTTCAGTTGCAGCTTAAGAAACTGGTTCCATATCAGAAATAGCTTTCTGAAATTAAAGAATTAAGACACTAATAGACTTATTAAGATAGATTTTTAAATTTGCATTTCTTTTAAACATAGGGAAGTTTTACTTGTCTAAAATGAGCTAAAATCAACTCAGTTCATGGCTTAGGCTTTGCTAGACAATTTTTTTTTTTTGTGGCACTGGGGATTGAACTCATGACCTTGCTCTTGCCAGGCAGGCACTTAGACCTCTGAGCTAGATCCCCGGCCCTTGCTAGACAATTTTCTAGGAGCTGCAAATATGGCCTAAACAAGACAAATGACATCCCTGCAACACAAAACTTACATCCTAGTGGGGCTCACAGTGAGGACACAAATAAGAAACCAGATAAATATGTGGGAGAATTTTAGATATAAAAGAAATAAGATGGATATTATGATAGTAATGAGAAAATGTGGACTATTTAAGTTAGAGGCTGGGGAAAGCTCCTCTGACAGTTGAGTGGAGATTTGAAGGATGAGACGAAAAAAAGCTGGGATTTAGGGTTCCAGGCAAAGGGAGAAATACGTGGAAAGACCCTGAGATGAACAAGACTTGAGTGTGGGAAAGGAACGAGGGCATTGGCCTTGGAGTGTGGTAAACAAGGCAGAGTGATCTGAGATGATGTGGAAAAGGTCTGACTGGATTGTATGAGGCCTGTCTTATAGGTCATGTTATTCAATTCACAGTCTTTTGCAGGTGAGGGAAATGCCCTATTTAAGATTTAAAAAATTCTTCTGCTGCTCAGGGGGAGAACATACAATTGGCAAGATCTGTTAGGAATCAGTTATACCTGGGAATGTGGTAGCAGCAGATGTGGAACAGGGTAAGGATGAGGAAATCTTTAGCGTTTAAAACTAGCAGCGCTTGTTGGTGGACTGGAAGTGGGAAATGTGCAAAGAGAACATAAGGTGACCTCTTCAGTTTGGCACAAAGAATTGTGCACGGTTAGTGTCCTTTCCTGATGCGAAAGCTGAGAGGATTGGATTATATGAACCCACTACATCAAGAACATTTCTACAGGTATCTCCTTTCTCTCGCCCTCTTTCCCGCTGTGATTTCTGGAACATACGTGTGCCTTGTGCCAGTGAGCAGTAAGGATGTTACTTAGGTTTCATCACTTAATACAATAACATTTTGGGAAGGCGTTTGTGATGCTGTATTGCAGGTAAGCGATTTGCTGAAGGTCACCCAGAGCTAATGACAGTGTCAGAATTTCAACCCAAGTTCCCTGATTCAGTTTTTGTCTTTTTCCACACCCCATGCTGCAGAGAGGGAGTATATTTTTATTGTAGCATCTGCATTGCTTTTTGCTTGTGTGTAATTCAATCTTTTAAATTCTAATATCTTTGCTGTTTCATTTTTTGTTAATTAAAAAAGTTTTATCTTGACACATAATATTGGGTGAATTTATCATGTGCCGCGTGATCTTTTGAGGTATGTACATATGTTGTGGAGTGGTTGGGTCCAGCTAATTAACATATGCATTACCTCATGTAGTTGTCATTTTTGTATAGGGGCACTTAGCTTCCATTTTCTTTACATTTTTCAAGAATACAATGCATTGCCATTAATTGTAATTTTCTTGTTATACAAGTGATCTCTTGAAACTTACCCTATTAACTGTAATCATGCATTGTTTCTTGAGTAAGGATAACTTGGCCCAGTCCTATGATTTTTTAACTTTTTACTTTTTCTTTTCTTTTCTTTTCTT
>RJWT010013233.1:0-21893 GCA_004365215.1 Cuniculus paca | reverse complement strand
CTTTCTGAACAGAACTTCAGTTATACAGGAAATAACACCAGCAATCAACAAATGGGATTATATCAAATTGAAAACCTTCTGCATAGAAAAGGAATCAACCAACAAAGTAAGGAGAAAACTTACAGAATGAAAAAAGTTTTGGCCAGTTACTTCTCAGACTGGAGAGTGATATCTAGACTATATAAAGAACTCAAAAAAAATTAGACCCCCCAAAATAAAAGACTCAGTTAAAACAATGAGCATTTGAAATCAATAGACGCTTCTGAAATGAATTACAAATGGCCAATAAGTACATAAAAAAATGTTCAGCATCTTTAGCCATTAGAGAAATGCAAATCAAATAACACTGAGATTCCATCTTACTCCAGAAACAATGCCTATCATGAAGAACTCAAAAACTGACAAATGGTGAAGAGTAGAGGGCTTCTATATTGTCAGTGGGAATGTGAATTAGTTATAACCACTATGGAAATGAGGATAGCGATTCCTCAAAAAACTAGAAGTAGACTTGTGTCAACATTTTAGGGTTAGGTAACTCAAGGAAGTCACTAAAATAACATGAGGAGAAACCTGTAACACTACTCCAAGACTTGAACAAACCTGTAAAATACCTAATACAGTCCTGAGGAGTCAGAACAGGAGATGCTACAGCCTTATAGTATGTGAATTCGGCTCCTCTTTTATACCAGAATTTCTAGAAAGACTGTACTATAATGGCATGTTGGGTCTAGATATAGTTCACTGTTTGTTTTGATTGTGTTATTATAAATCTTTTAAAGAATTTTTCAGATATAGTCATTCTCCAAAGAACAAATTGTTTTATTAAGTATCTTTGCTGTGTGGAACAGAATTAGAAATAGTTAATAGTGGTAAGAAGTACATTTAGGAAATAAAATATTTAGGAACAAGAGCTAGTGGGGAAGGTGTTTTCAGGGAGAGAAGAACATTCATAAATTGTCAAAAGTTATGCATTCATTTCTGGTAGAAAGTCATTGTATAGAGTTCATTCCTAAGCATGTTTATAAAGCTACCCATTTTTGTCTCACACAAATTAACCCTAAAAATGAAGCTCAGTTAGAAGAAGTATTAACTAACTTAATAGCCCATTGATTGTATGCTGCTGATACCCATCCTTAATCTCCTCCAGGAGAACAGAGAGAGTAAGTAGCTAGCCCTTCATCCAGACTAGCCCTTTTCTGGATCTTGAGACCAGTGCCAAAGCTAGCTCTTGTATGGCATGGAGGAGTAGAGAGATAGAAGAGTCTGTCCTTCTGAGACCAGCTTAAAGGTGATAAACCTAGGGGAACAGGATGGTAGATGGTGGTGAAGTAGTAGCGTAAGTCTTCATCCTTATGCTCCTTGACTAAGGTGTTGGGGCAGTTGTGACTGTGTTATTATAGATGATGATTACTTCCAGTTATTAGATTATAGTTGTTTATAATCTTTATTAACTGTTGACCCAGACCACTTTATTGTTTTAAGAGGTTTTAACTGATAAAATTTCATTACAAATTGTTTTAAAACTAGAAATAGAAATTCCATTTGACCCAGATATGCCTCTTTTGGATATCTTTTCAGAGTTAAAGACATCATATCACTATGATGTATGTGTGCCCATGTTTATAGCAGCACAGCTGATAACAACTAAATCTTGGAAGCAGCCTATGTATCCATCAACAGATGAATGGATAAAGAAAATGGGCCACATATACAACATGCAGCACCTGTCAGCCATAAAAAAAAACATAATTTTTTCATTTATTTTTATCAGTACATGTTTGCAGTGCATAATGATTGCATTTGTCGTGGGGAGTTGATATAAGAAAATAACGCATCTCAGTTCTTTTTATTTTCCTTCTTTCCACCCTCCCCCTCCCATTTGCAAAAGATCTGTCTCATTGTTTCCTGTTATCTTTTATTTTGCTCTTTAAATTATTTATATTTTGAGTTTCTCATATAAGAAAAACCATGCTTGTGTGTCTGATTTATCTCACTTAATGTTATAGTCTTAAGGTGCATCCATTTTCCTAAAAGTGACTTAACTGTGCTTTTTATGGCAGAGTAGTACTCCGTTGTGTGTAAGTACCACATTTTCTTTATCCATTCAGGTACTGATGGACATATAGGCTGCTTCCAATATTTAGTTATTATGAGTTGTAGTGCTGTAAGCATGCCTATGCCAGTAAGGAGGATAAATTTGAGTCATTTGTAGGAAAATGGACATACCTTGAGTTCATCATGTAAAGTGAAGTAAGTCAGATGTATGTGGTTAAATATATTGCATAGGTTCTCTTATATGAGAAACCCAAACTATAAATAATTTTAAAAACAAAAGGTAAATGATAGGAAATAGGCAGATAGATTTTGTGGAATCGGGAAGAGGTTTGGAAGATGGAAGGAGATGGGAGGAAAAAAGGAAAAGGATGTAAAAAGAATCAAGATGCAATGTACTATATATGTACCAATTTCCAGCCACAAATGTCTTTATTGTATATTGCAAGCTTATGCTAATAATTTTTTTTAAAAAGCTTAATTATTAGAACACATGCATGCCTATTTGTTAACATATTCTCTTTGGTTGCTTTCACATTATAGAGGCAGACTTAAACAGCTGTGAGACCTTGTGGCATTCTGCATTAGTCAGGATTCTTCAGAGAAACAGAATCAAAAGGATATGTGTGTGTGTGTGTGTGTGTGTGTGTGTGTGCACACGTGCACATGTGTGTGTGTGTATGTGTTTAGAAAGATTTATTATAATGTATTGAATCCTGCAATTACCATAGCTGAGAGGGCCTAGGGCAGTGATGGGTAAACCTTTTAGAGACGAAGTGCTCAAATTATAACCCCCCAACCCACTTATTTTTTGCAAAGTGCCAACCCTGCAGTTAAACCTGAGTACTGAAGTTTTTACTTAGACAAAACAACTCCTACGTTAACATCTTTTGTCTTACAAGAAAAGTACAATGACAGAGCTTTCAATGATATAGACAGCTTTTTATTGAAAGGTAAACGTTTGCATTTGGTGTGCTTTTGCACAGTTAATGTGCTCTTTGTTGTTGTATGCATGCTGACAATTTGTCAAGCCTTTGCTGGGGTGACTTTCCTTGCATGCCGATGGAGAAGGCTCTAAGGGCCTGCTGAGACACGTGTGCCACAAGTTCACTACTACTGCCCTACATTGATGATTCAGATTCCAGTCTGAGTCTGAGTGCCTAAGAACCAAAATACTGAGGGCAAATCATGCTTCAAGGAGTCTCTTGTTTTCTTCTAGAAGTCTTGTAGTTTTAGCTTTCACGTTTATGTCTTTGATAAGAAAAAATTTAAAGGCATTATTTTTCATATTTTTATCCAGTTGTTGCAGGTTTACTTGTTGAATACTTTTCTTTTCCTTCCTGAATCTCTTGGCACTTTTGTTAAAAATGAATTGATAATAGGTGGGTCTATTTCTGGTTTCTCCTTTCTGTTTAGCTGCCCTTTTATGTCTATCCTTATACTTCAAATTTTTATCAGCCTTCAAATGTTTTGAAGCATATTTATTATAAAGCTGTACATATGCCTGAAAGTGGTGCTTTTACATCATAATAAAGTTGACATTTCTCTTTTTTTTTTACTTTTAAAGAGAATAGAACAAAACAAAACAGAACAAAAAAACAAACAAAAAAAAACAGACTAGAGTTAAACACAATACAGCATTTCAAAACAGAACACAGAAAGCTACACAGGTCTTCAAAAACATAACAACAGGAGATTAACTATGGTTACCCCAGTGTCTCTTGCTTTCCTCAAAATGGTTGTTCATACATTTATAGACAATAAACTCAAACAAAACAAAGCAATACATAACCAGATAAAACAAAAGAGCATTACAGGTAATCATGTTGGCCAACAAGAAACCAGCAATGGCTACCGTAGTGTCCCATTTTTGAAAAGAGCTGCTCCTATTTTCTCACATATTGCAATCAAATTGTAGGAAAGGGACTTAAACCATTCAAATCAAAGAATAAAAGCACTGTTGGACTTCAGAACCTTTTTTCCATATTTATCAGGAATTTTGTATCTTATTGAGTCTTTCAGTTTCTTACACTAGGGAGACAGTGCGGTGTTTACATATGTGGGTTTGGTTTATTTCACTTATGAGTATGGTCTCAAGTCGCATTTCTTTAACTTGTCTACGTATATCTAATCTGTCAATGGGAAGATTATTTCAGTGTCCCCTTTGCTTTCAGAATCTATATCCTTTTAATCCATCTTCCATAAGACTGCCTTCAGAATGATATTTTCAAAGCCAAATGTGACTTTGTGTCTTTTCTTAGTCTTCCATGGCTCCTCAGTATCTAGAAAAAGCTCTTTATTTAGATTATAGAAAATAATCCCCTTCACATTTATTACTCACTTCTCAAATTATACCCTGTGTTCTATGTCTCATAGGTTCTCCTACCTGTGTATTCCTTGAAAGTTCTATGCACTTCTGTTGCTATATGGGGAGCATATAATTTCTTCTTTCTAAAATACCTTTCCACCACCTGATTTTCCTGAATAAAATAAATCCTGTTTATGTTTTAGTGTCATTTCTTTTGAGATATTTTCCTCCAGTTGACCCCATGTTTTCACTTTTATATTGTATTTGAATAATTTCTATATGCATCTCTTTGACTAGATTATGTATTCTTTTAGAAGCTTGCCCTGTTTTTGTCTTCTTGTTGCCATGTGGTTCTGGCCAATAGTTGTTACTTAGTTTTTTGTTAGGTTTTCTATTAAATTGCCTATGAAAACAGTAGTGAAGGAAATAAAACAATAAAATGAAATAAAACAAAACAGTGAGAACAATATTTTCAGAAACAAGACAGAAGGAAATCCCCCATAGCTGCTGTATTACATATTGTTATCCTTTAAACCAATGCTCAGACTACCAGGCCCAGGCCTGCAAAGTCAGTCAGTCAGTATAAGCCTTAAGTTGTTTTTGTGCCTCTGTTGATCTCATCCCAGCCTGTGTTCCTCCAAATGAGCTAGTTGCCTACACCGTTGGGGGACGGAGTAAGGTCTCTTGTTGTCTCCCTGCCCACATGCTGGCTGGGCTGGCTCACAGGAAGGGTGGACTGACTTCTCAGCTCTCTTCCTGGCCCACATGGCTGCCGCTGGCTCACAGAAGAACAGGCTGACTTTTTTGGTTCTCTTCCCAGCCCATGGCTGCCACTGGCTCATGGGAAGTACGGATTGACTTCTTGGTTCTCTTCCTGACCCACATGGGTGCTGCTGTATCTTTTTACTTTTAATTATGAGACAGGGTCTCACAAAATTGCCTGGGCTAGGCTCAGACTTAGAATCTTCCTATGGGAGACTTTAGTCTCCCACTGAAACCTTTTATCTGTTTTTAAATCTATTGAATAAAGACAATATGGCCTAAGGAGGATCACTGTGAGTTATTCTATTCTGAACTGCATGATGAGGCCCTGTCTCAAAAAGAAAGAATACATGGCTTGATCTATGTGATTTGTGGGTTTCTGGTGGACAACCAATGAGGTAATATGTATGAAAATGCTTGAAAAATATCATAGCCTTGTTATTTGTAACTAGTTCCCATTAGAATTAACTTTCATGGTGTCTTACTCTAATGAATTTTCATATAATGGAACTTCCATTCACAGATTTCTACTGGTTAAAATAATCCTAATATTAAAAAGCTATTTTAAGATATTTATTCTAATGTTTCTAGTAAAACTGCAGATAACTAAGTTCAAAAATACTCATTTAAAATTACACTATGGGCTAAATAAGGCATTTTGTTATACAAAATGTCAAGTGTATGAGTCTCTTTGAATGGCTCAAATTTAGTAAACATTTACTGAATACAGCTCAATTCAGGTACTATGGAAATAATCATATATTTAGTAATAGCTAATGTTTAATGAAATTTATTATTTAATGCTCCGTGTATTTTGCCTCATTTAATATTCAAACAGACCTCTACTGTTCACATTTTATATGGGTAAATTGCCAGAATAATACAGCTCCTAAGCTACAGAAGCCCAGTAGGACCTCAATACCTCACCTTTAAACATTGTGCTCAGGGATTAGCAAATGATAGTCCCTGATAGTCCCCACAGCCTACTTTTGTAGGCCAGCTATATTGATGTTGTCATTGCTGCTGCTGCTGCGACTACTAGAGATTGAACTCAGGGCCTCACATTTGTTAAGCAGTTGCCCTACCACTGGGCTACATTCTCAGCTTTTTAATTTTTATTTTGAGACACGGTTTTGCTAAGTTGCCCAGGCTGAACTTGAATTTGCAATGTTGCTGCCTTAGTCTCCTGAGTAGCTTAAGTTATAAGAATGTGCAAACAAGCCAGGCAACCTGCCACACTTGTAAATGGTTGTTTGGAGCAGTAGCAGAGACATATATGATATGCAGTGCATAAAATATTTATTATCTAGTCCATTGCAGGAAAAAGGCTGCCAGCCTCAATATACAGGATTGAGGTTTCTGTATTCAGGAAGCTCCTAATCTGAGTAGCAAATGAACACAAACATTTTAAAGGTCTCATCTCTTGAGGCAAAGTGAGATTAGTGTTGTTATAAAGATATAAACAGGATCCCAAGGGATTGAGAGACGGGGAAAATGTGGTCATTCTACACAAAAAAAGTTTGAAAAAAATGGCATTTTGAACTAGTTTTGGCAAAATTATAAAATGATCAGTAATCTTAGGTATGGAATTCTCCACAGTTGAAGTTTTTAACAGATGATTAAAAAATGCAAAAAAAATTGCTTGTAACCCCATCACATCTTGCTTAGAGAAGGTAGCAAATATCAGAACTCGTGGGCATTATTTTTTTTCTACCTCTGAATTATGAATTATGAAGACAAGAGAATTAAACCTTCTGGTTTAGAATTTAGTCAATTATAACTAAAAAATCGTTTTTTGATAGCTAGTTATGATGTATTTTTTTATTCAAGGGAATCAAAAATCTAAAAGAATGTCCTTAGATGAAAGTAATGTTTAACTCTTTAGGTGCCATTGTATATATAGTGCTTTTATTAAATAAATCTTTCATTTTGTATTCAGTCTTAACTGTCACTATAGGAAAAACTGTTGACATTTACAGTAATTGTAATTTTTGCAGCAGAAACTATTGATAGGACTTGAATGTGTAATTTTGTAACACATATGCAGTAATTATGGAAAATGATTTAACCATGCTTTTGACAAATATTGGTAAAAGTAGTCAAGTTAATTTAGCATTATTATATATTATATATTATATATAGCATTGTTAGGAAATTTTTTAATTGAATTAAGGGACACAGAATTGGCATTGTTATTACTCAACTCTTTGCTGTCAACTGTGACAACAATATGAGTGTCACCCTGGAAGACTTGTCCTTTTTTTTTTTAATGAACCACACAGAGTAAGTATTAAGCTGCATTGGGACAGTCTGGAGGTATAGCTCAGTGGCAAGCAGCATTTAGCACACACACAAAAAGTCCATTTTCTCCTAACACAGTTTCTCCTAACAGTTAATAATTAATCAAGTGTTTGGACTTTGCAGGATGTTTTTCTCAAAAGAGAGAAAAGGATAAATTACTCCATGTTGATTGAAAAATAGTCCAAGCAAAGCATAATGATTCCTTGATGTTATAGTTTGTGCAGACTGGCATCTGTTGTATAAGTAGTAAATGTTATGCTTAAATTTATTACATTCTAAAAAATCTTATAGCTTTAAACTATTTGTTTTTCTGAATGTCATTAATATTAATATGTAATTATTGAACTAATTAATGTACATATGGGGAAATCACTTTTCTCTGTTCTGCTGGTAATATATAGTTTAAACATTTCTCATTTGATTAAATGAAATCTTTTTTGAATATTTTTATTTAGCCTGAAAAGAATATGCAATAGTGATAAATTGCAGTTTTGGTTCCTGTGCTCTATGTTGGTGCAGATATTGTGTTTGGCATTGATTATATATTAAAATGTATATTTGATGGCATTTTTAGTTGTTTGACCAAAAGACTAATAGCTCTTGCTATAGTAACTATAATATGTCCCTAAGTGTTTATCAGTACATATTCCTCTTACTTTAATAGCAAAATTATCTGTGTAATTGGATGAAACAGTAATCATAAATGCATTTTAAAAAAATCTGTAAGTTAATAATGCATTTGCCTTATTTCTTAAAACACCTGCCTTGTTTTTCTGTCTCATTGAAATGAATTGCCAGTAGATCTTCAGAATATGCTGAGATGATTAAAGAAACGGAAGAAAATCATTCTGAAAACATTTGAATGCAGTCTTTGAGTTGTGGCTGAAAATCAGTCTGTACTCTCTATCCATGTCATTCTTTAAATATAATAGGAAAAGAAATGGTTCCACAAACTCATATTTGGATGAGATTGTCTGCTGTGAGGCATAAATTAGCATTTTCAAGCTTTTGCTTTTTTAGAAAAAGGTTTTAAATTAATATGTTTTAAATTAATCAAATACTATTTCGTTTTAGGGATAGAAGGTAGGAGAAAGTTCCAGAAGCACCGTTCAGTCTGTGAAATTTTTTTTAAAGGGCCATTATTTTTTTCTTTTCCTCTATAGTTGGGCTATTGACTACTAGAGAGCATAAGGTAAAGTTGTCATTTTATAATCTATCAATGGAATGTGAGAATGAATTTTTGCAGTTGGCTACCTAGTGTCCAGATTCCAAAAAGATAGGATGCAGTTTCCTTGTCACCATTGATTGGAAGAATTTACGTCTTTTCAATGACCATTACGTAGAGTATTAATAACAAACCAGTTGTCCCCTTAACTAATAGAAAGAAATGTAAAGAAATGTAATTGTAGATAAGTTAAAGTGGTAAATACTCAGAAAGTCATTTTTCCTTCATTTGGGAGAGTTCTATAGTGTCCTATCATTGCTTATCCCCTGGGTACTAAAATGATGAGCAGAGGCCATCATCTATTGTGTGGATAAGGGTCCTGAAGAAATAGACGGCTTTGTTTTTGTTGCATGATGGTAAACAACAGTAATCACCATGGAACTTGCCCTTTTTTGGTAGCTGGCTTTATTTAGCGTTTTAAGCAATTCATGCTCTTTGCCTCTGGTGTCTGCTATTTTTCAATTAAAATTTTAAATGCATTCTTATCATCCCCCAACACAAAAGCTTGCTTATGCAATCCCAGATCTAGCCTTTGACACCTGTTTTTGAATCAAAAGTAATAAATTCTGTTTAAAAAATCAATCTCTGCCCTGTAATGCTGGAATGAAAGAAAGTACACATTATTACAGTGGAACTACCACTATAAGGTACTTAGATGGGCTTAACTTACACCTATTAATGTCAATTTTAAGTTGATTTTATTTTTAAGAATCATCTGTATAATGCTTGATTTTTGTCAAAAACTGAAAATGTCATCAAGTGTAAATAGGGAAGAGGGGCTTATCAGTTTGGTTTTTTAAACCTTTCTTTGGCCCATCAATTAGCAAAGAGTAAGAAGCCATTACATAGGACAAATATTGTGGATCCATGGGCCATGAAACACAGGGGACTTTGGAAAAACTATTTTTCACTTATATGAAATATTATGTTAATATTGACTAGAAAATTATTAGTTATAAGCCTGAAAATATCTACATTGAGAGAAAATAGGAATTATTTGGACAAAACAAATTTCTTCACAGGTTGAGAAGTCTCTTTTAACCTATGGTGTATACTTAATTTAAACTGTTTATCCATATGGACTTGCAATTGAACTAAGATGATCTCTGAATTAATTTAATAGTCTCTTTTGCTTCTAATCTGTAATAAATTTGGCCTTTATTAGTTGGTTTGAGGTTTCACTGAATGCTTTGCAGGCCTGGCCTCCTCTTAGTCAAAGAGAAGACCTTATCTTTTCACACCCTTAATAATGTTCAGCATTTACTAGGTCACCCTTTTTTATTTTTAACTTTCAAAGAACTTTACTCTTTTGATTTTTTTTCCAGAAAACAACCCCAACAAGATATAATAGTGTCTGTAATTATGATAGGAAAAGAAAAGAAAGACTACAGATTATATTGATTGGACACAGAATGTAAGACCAGAGTTTTCAGGATTTAATTTCATCTGGGTTTGCATTTTTATTTTTTTAGTATCTTGAGGCTTCTTGTTTGACCTTTGTGTTACAAGTGACAATAGGTGTCCCAGTTGTCTTTTTGTTGGTAACTTCTAGTTTAATTCCACTGTGGTCTGAGAACAAACATGCTTGGTACGGTGTCCTTTTAAATTTTTTGCAGTGATACCAAAACCAGAGAAAGACCCAACCAAAAAAGAGAACTATAGTTCTCCCTAACGAACATAAATTCTCCCTAATGAACATAAATTCACAAATCTTCAATAAAATACTGGCAAACAGAATGCAGCAAATCAAGAAGATCATACATCACGACCAAGTGGAATTCATCACAGTAATGCAGAGATGTTTCGACACATGCAAATCAATAAAGGTAATACACCATATCAACAGAGCCAAAGACAAAAATCACATGATCATCTCAGTAGATTCAGAAAAAGCTTTTGATAAAGTCTAACACTCATTCATGGTAAAAACCCTACAGAAAATTGAAATAGATGGTCTTTACCTCAATCTAATAAAAGCCATCTATGACAAACCAACAGCCAACATCATACTAAATGGACAAAAACTGAAAGCTTTCATTCTAAAATCAGGAACAAGACAAGGATATCCACTGTCACCACTCCTATTCAATATAATTTTGGAAACATCAGCCAGAGCAATTAGACAAGAGAGAAATAAAAGGAATAAGGATAAGAAAGGAAGAAGTTAAACTACCATTATTTGCAGATGACATGATACTCTCCATGGAGGACCCCAAAAACTCCACCGAAAGACTTCTAGATTTAATAACCAAATTCAGTAGTGTAGCTGGATATAAAATCAACACTCAACAATCAATAGCATTCCTGTACACAAGCAACAAACTCACTGAGAGAGAAATTAGGGAAACCATGTACTTCACAGTAGCATCCAAAAAAATGAAATACTTAGGAACCCATCTAACAAAAGACATAAAAGTTCTTTACATTGAAAATTACAGCACTCTGAAAAGAGATTGAAAAGGATATCAGAAAATGGAAAGATATCCCTTGCTCATGGGTAGGAAGAACCAACATTGTGAAAATGACCATACTCCCAAAACTGTTACACAGATTTAATGCAATCTCAATCAAAATACCATTAGCATGCCTCACAGATCTAGGGAAACATTACTAAAATTTGTTTGGAAACAGAAGAGACATAGAATAGCAGAGGAAATCCTGGGCAACAAAGGAAAGGCAGGAGGCATCACAATCCCTGACTTGAAATTATACTACAAAGCTACCGTGATAAAATCAGCACGGCGCTGCCAGAAAACAGACCTAAGGATCAGTGGAACAGATTTGAAGATGTGGACACAATTACAAACATTTGTCACCTTATCTTTGACAAAGGGGCCAAACATGTTTCCTGGAAGAAAGATAACCTGTTTATTAAAGGATGCTGGAAAAACTGGCTTTCCACATGGCGAAGACTAAAACTGGACACATGTCTATCACCATGCACTAAAGTCAAAATGGATCAAAGATCTAAATAAATTAAACACTAAATCTACTGGAAGAGAAATTAGGTAGAAATCTTGAAGCTATAGCAGCAGGCAGAGTTGATGAACAACAACCAGACTGCACAGAAAATACTTCCAAGAGTCAACAACTGGGATCTCATCTTATTCAAAAGTTTTTGCACTTCAAAAAAAAAATCACCAACAGAGTTAAAATACAACCTACAGAGTGGGAAAAAATTTTAGCCAACTGTCCCTCAAAGGACTTCTATCTAGAACATATAAAGAATTGAAAAGAATCAGGTCCCCCCAAATTCAAAGACGGGAGCATGGAACTAGTTTTCATACATGGGGACTAGTTTGTCCTAGATGACCAGTCATATCAATAATTATTTTGGAATCAACTCATTTTAAATATGTCAATTAAAAGAGTATTTGAGTGGATAAAAGAAAAAGCAAGAACCAACCATGTTGTCTACAAAAACCCATTTCAAATATGAAGATATATGTATAGTAAAAGTAAAGAAATGGAGAAAATATATATCATGCTAACATGAAAGAAAGCTGGACACAAGTCCATTTTGAATAACTAATACATGCTAATAATATTTTCAAAAGTATATAAACAAAGTTGGAGTAGCTCTATGATTTCAGAGCAAGGAAAGTTGTAAGCAAGAAAGAGCAAATTCTACAAGGATAGAGGTTAATTGTCTAAAGAGCACAATTATCTTTAATATATATGAGCCTAGCAACAGCACAACAAAATATATGAGGTAAAAACTGATAGAACTATAAGAAGAAATACACAAGTTTACTATTATAGTTGGAGATTCAATACTTGTCTATCATTAATTGACAGAAGCAACAGCAGAATAGTATCAGTAACATATAGTTGAATACCATGCTTCTACCTGGGTTTCCAGCTGGTCAAAATGATGCTAAAATTAGTTGTGCAAATGTGATGTATATTATTGTTATGACTTGAGGGTCTCTCATTGTACAAAAATAAAGTGTTAAATGTTGTGATTGGAGTTTTCATAATTCATGAAAAAAAATTATTAAACAATTTAAAAATCCCTTGGAGCGTGGAGAGACTGTTGGACAGGACTCCAGTTGATAAATAAGGAAGCCGCTGCTTGGATAATTATCTAGTTCTTGTTCATTAATGGGAAGCCCCAGTAATCTTCATAGCCCTATGGGAGATACCCCCAATAAATTGATCATGAGCAAAAGGTTTTCTGGAAATAATATAAGGTTTTCTCACAAAAGATGCTTTCAGTACATAACTAAATTAAGAAACAAAGGTTTTTTACAGGGATATAACAATTCATTGTTAATCTCATGTTGTATTAAATGTATTCATGCCTTTAAGTTGTACTGTCTTTTAAAATGCAAAACTGGGATTATTTATGGTGATAGAGCTTTTCTTTCAGATTCAGACATTTGCCTTTGTTTTGTGCTCCAATTAATTGTGATATCAAGTTTCATATCAAGCCAAGATGAGGTCACCAGTCAGTAATAATAACAAAAACTTATGCATTGTATTTGATGTATGTGTGGCACTATACTTACAGATGCCTGGACATTAAGCAATCCAGACAGTGTCACAAATTTCTTCAGTAACATCTCATTTGAAGGTCAATGAGTTAGGTAAAAGCTTCTTATGTATTAGATAGAGACGATTGATTAAAAGAGCTATACTATGTCAAAAATTTAAGTATGTCATAAAAATATCATCATGATTGTCATGCTACAATATTATGTATGGTTTTGATTTTAAATTTTCTGTGTAAAATTACATAACTGTTGCCCATTAGCATTCTACAGAGGTTCAACTATTAGAACATCCATGGTTAGCCAGGCGTGGTGGCTCATGCCTGTAATCCCAGCACTTGGGAGGCTGACACAGGCGGATCGTTGTGAGTTCGAGACCAGCCTGGGCTACAAAGTGAGCTCAAGGCCAGCTTGAACGGCATAGTGAGACCCTGTCTCAAAAACAGGGCTGGGGATCTAGCTCAACGGTCTAAGTGCCTGCCCGGCAAGTGCAAGGTCGTGAGTTCAATCCCCAGTGCCACAAAAAAAAAAAAAAAAGAACATCCATGGTTGCTAGAAAATAAGAGCTCTATTTTATGTTCCAAAGTGCTCAATAATCAGATAAAATAGTAATATTAAGCTCACTGCCTCCATTAGAAAATGTTATGTCATTAACCTTCTCTTCTGAATGTTCAACAACTGAGGTATGGAGACCAAAAACTAGAAAGATAGATGGGCTAAGTGGACAGCTGGTGTTTTGGCCCCAGCCTTCAGAGGTCAGTGAGGACCTAGGACATGAGGGAACCTTTTCAGTGATATCTTGCAACTCTGGTGAGTTATACAAACTCCTGATCAAGGAGATTGTAGGACCACAGAGGATACTGATCTATGGTGCATAGTGTGCCTAATGAGAATCATTAGCAAGCTTTCACAGAAAGCAACTTGGTCAAGCAATGACCATGACTCATCCAGATGGCTGACACTGACTGGATAACTAGAGGTGCTATACATGATTCCAAGGTAAAACCTGAGGAGATTTAATAGATCTTGATAATGGCAAAATTGATTAATACAAGTCTCATCTTAATTTGGTCTTGACCATCCAGCAGAAAAGTATAAAACAGTTGCCAACTAAACTAGTAACTACACTAATACACAAGAGGTATAAAACAATTGCCAACTACACTAGTAACTGATCACTGTTCTGGTGTAATGTGCTGTATAGGATTAAATTGCTATATGTAGGGAAATAAGATCTTTGGACTGGGACTCTTTAGCCTGAACTGAGCAAATTCATCTAGAATGAAAAAGGTTCAAAAATAAAAAGATTTTCTATGAATCCTCCAACCACAGCTCCCCCAACTCCAGTTGACCACACTTTGCTTGTAGCTACAAAACAGAAAAGGGGAACATGTGGGGAGTGGTTGAAGCTGGAAATCAATCACATGTGCAGAGCTGGAGCAAGGCCAGCTTCAAGAACACAGAGCACCTGAGGCAGGCCTCGTGGATAAACTTCTAGGCAGACGGGTTTCACGCGACATTCAACTTCTGGAGTGTATAAATAAATGAGCTGCACCCATCAGAGCCCCTCTCTTCTTCTCTCTCCCTCTCTTCCTCTTCCTTCTTCTTCCTTCCTTTCCATCAGAAGAGAAGGCTCCATCTACCTTCTGTTTTCTGTAAATAAATAAATAAAATGTTGTTTTCCACATAGCTGGCTGTGGTGGTACACGTTTGTAATTCCAACAGTCTGAGCCAGGCATATCATAAGTTAGAGCCTAGCCTGGGGATATGAGGCAGAAGAAGGAAATAAAAGCAGCACAAGTAGGAACTGAGGAAGTCAAGCTATCCCTGTTTTTAGTTGTTACATGGAAGACTAATAACCCTACAAAAATGTCTTAGAGAACACAGATTTAGCTCAGCGGCATAAGCACCTGCTTGGCAAGTGCAAGGTCATGAGTTCAATCCCCGGTACCAAAAAAAATGTCTTAGATATGTAAACAAATTTAGAATACAAAGTAAATACACCAAAATCAATAGCTTTCCCTATACACCAATAATGAACCCAGGGTGCAAGAAATCAAAAAAACAATCTCATTCACTATAGTTTCCAAAATAAAACCTGTGGATCACTCTAACCAAGAAGGTGAAAAATGTCTAATGAAGTTTATAGAGCACTGAAGAAAGAAGTTGAAGAAGACATTGGAAAATAGAGCTCCCTTGTTCATGAATGGGCAAAATTAATATTGTTAAAATTGTTATATTACCAAAAGCTACCTACATATTCAACATGATCCTTATTAAAATATCAACAACATTCCTCACAAAACTAGAAACACATATTCATATGGAAGTACAAAAACCTAGAACAGCAAAAGCAATCTTGAACCTAGAGAACAAAACCATAGGCATTGTAATACTTGATTTCAAATACTTGATTTCAAATTATATTATAAAGCCATGGGAACAAAAACAGGCATGTATGCCAGTAGAATAGAAGACACAGGAAAAAAAAATCCAGCCACTTACAACAATCTGATTTTTACAAAATACACATTGGAGAAAAGACAGCTTCTTTAACAAATGGTATTGGGAAAACTAGATAACTACATGCCGAAGATTGAAACTGCATTCTTATCTCTACTCTTGTACTAAAATTATATCAAAATAGACCAAAGACCTAAATACAATACTTGAAAGTTTGAAATTGCTGGGATAAAATGTAGGGGAAACACTTGAAGTCATTTGTACAAGCAGAGACTTCCTGAATAGGACCCTATTAGCACACAAAATACTATTAAGACTCAACAAATGAGATTATATGAGATTAGAGAACTTCACAGCAAAGGAAACAAAGGAGCTAAGAGAATACCTACAAAATAGGAGAAAATCCTGGCTAGCTACTTTTCTTATAGAAGACTAAATTAATTACCTGTATGTGGAATATATAAAAGAACTCAAAAAACTTAATCCCTAAAATAAACAAGTAAGCCCCATCAATAAATGGGCAAATGAATTAAACAGATACTTCTCAAAAGAAGTACAAATGGGCAGTAAGCATATGAAAAAATGTTTGTCTTTAGCCACTAGGGAAATGCAAATTAAAATTACATAGAATAAGAAGCTACATTGAGATTCCATCTCACCCCAGATTGACTATCATCAGGACTACGCAGAGGAAAAAGAAACCCTTCTATACTGTTGGTGGGAATGTAAATTAGTGCATCCACTTTGGAAGTCAGTATGGAGGCTTCTCAAAAAAGTAAAAATAGATAATACCATTTGTTTCATCTATACCAGTCTTAGTATATTCCCAAAAGAATTAAATGATAAGTACATACCCTTGTTTGCAGCAACACAATTCAGAGTAGCTAAGCTGTAAAAACAGCTTAGATGCCCACCAAAAGATAAATAAAGAAAGAAAATGTTGTGCATGATATATATAGCATATATATGACTAATGGACTATTTAGTCATAAATAAAAATGAAATGTCATTTGCAGGAAAATAGGTGGAATTGGAGATAATCATAAAAAAGTGTCAGAAAGTTAAATATTGTATGTTTTCTCTTATTACCAATCTAAAAATACATAAAGCAAAAAACAAAATGAAGTTGTGACAGAAAGCTAGAAGTTAGACTTTTTAACTGGTGGGGAAGGGGTGGGGAAAGGGGAAAAGGGGTGGGAGAGAAATGAAATAATCAAAATATTATATATATGTGCCAATATACCCAAATGAGTCTCATTATTCTGTATTTCTAATGTGCACTGTAAAAAAACAAATTTCCCCAAAGCAAAAAAAAAATCTCTAGCATGTCAACTGACAGCTCCAAACTGAAATTTTAATAGCACATCTCTTACTTTCTTTCAGGAATTCTCAAGGAATAAAAGTCTATTACTTTTAGTTTCTTCTCCCTGACTGCTTTTTTGCTGGGAGATAAGACATATAGTAAAGGAAAAAGAGAATGGAATTGTGATTTTTTTTTATAAGGAAATATGAAAAAAAGGTTAGAGTTTGTCCCTCTAGTGAATACGATAGAAGTAAGTTTTACCTTCCCACTCTTTCTGTTCCTTTTTCCTGCCCTGACAGGCTCTTCCAGGATCTTTGGGATCCTTTTGCCTTGAAGGAGATTGTTAAGTAGGAGAAGATATTAACATAGAAAAATAGAACAAACACAACTAACAAGTTTTCCCAAAACATCCAGTCATCGATTAATAGGGCTTTACAAATCATCAAAGAAACTCTTGGCACTATCCTCTTTATAGCTAAGCTGCCCATAGATATTGCAGCCTCTTGGAAAGGATACACTGATACAGAAGTACGTAAAATTTATCAGAAACAAATTCAGAATGAACACAAGAAACCTCTTTAGTGTCATGAGTCAAACAAGTCTCCGTGGTCTTTTATTTATTTATTTTTTTTTTTAACGTTTTCCTGCCTGCCTTACAAGCTGCATAATTCACTAAGATACTACATATTTCCCATTACCTGTTCTTTTAGTTCCCAATTGAGAGTTAAATCTGTCAGAATTATCATTGAGGTCAGTGAACCATGAGTCCAGTTGCCTTTGCAAACTATCTCTTTTGCTAGTACGGCAAGAACCTCATGAGAATGCTGCCCCATCATTCCCAGAGTGTGATATGCTAATTCTTAAGACTGTTGCTAACACTGCACTATTTCATATGATTGAATTTAGAACTGTTCACTCAATTGGCTTGTTTTGGTTACTTTTTCTTCGTTGCTGAGACAAACACCTGACACCAAAATGAAGCAAGGGAAGGTTTATTTAGCTTACAGTTCTGGAGATTTCAGTCCATCATCAGCTGGCTCCAAAGCAGAGTGGCATGGTACTGGGGCAACACTGCAAGGCAGCAGCCAGAGCAAAAGAGCAAGCAAGCCTCTTCTCTACCCTCAAATTGTACTCAGCACCCCCCCCCCACCTTCAGGGTGGGTGTAACACTCACAAAGTCTCCCTGCCTTCCTCTTGCACAGGATGAGGATGTTTACAAAGTAAGAGCCCTGGCTCCCTGCTGAGTCTCTCAGTTAAACTTCTAAATTGTGCAAGTTGACACAATGTATTAACCATAACATGGCTAAAGCTTCACACTGGCAGTAATAATAGTCTTTTGAGATGTTGCTTAAGTAGAGCAGTGATGGAACTTCATATTGCAGATGACAGTTCATTTGTGTTCAGGAAGAGATCTTTATCAGCTGCAGTGGTTGAAAAACAAAAGAAAAGTAGCCCAAATGTTCACTTTTTAATACTATAACTTCTGTATTTTAAATGAGAGCAGACTCTCCCATTAAATGAGGCTATAAATACTTACATTATCATTGTTGAAATACCAAAGAATAAACATCATACCTTTTGGGGTTGGTTGACTAGTTGGTTGTTTTAATGGCCATGTTTTGTATCCACGTGAAACCAGAAAAGCTCCACTACAAGAGATCTCACTACAGCTAGTTCGCTTTCTGTCTTGATTTCCTTTTACTCTTTGCCTTTTCTATCAATTCTTAGATGGCCTACTAAGAATTTAATAAGTCATATTTGGCCACATACTCTTAAAGAAAATATAAACCCCAGCTAGTCTTTGTGCAGAATCTTTTCCTTCCTATAATGTAAGCAGAAGGCATAGCTTGGCCCAACTAGCTATTATTCTATGTTACTGTGACTAATCCCACGTTACAGAGTAGGGTGCTATTACTAATGCCATTTTCCAGATGAGGAATTGAAGTTAAATATAACAAATTCAAGGTTACAAAACTGTTAAGTGTTAAAGGATTTGAACATCAATTTTTGTGATTCCAAAGTTCATACTTTTAAACACCATGTGCTATAGTCAAGGCACTGCATCAGTAGGCATTTACCTCAGACTGTTTCCATTGATGTCTCTGCCACCTGCAGACTCCAAAAGGCTTGAGTCTCTGCAGTTGCACAGTCCTTAGAATGACTGTTGAATTTGACAGGCATGTAGCAACTGTGGCCACTCAAAGCAGCTCAAAAAGGGCATGTAAAACCCACTCTGCCCCTTTTCACCTGTGTGGACAGTGAGTGAAACCTCTTGGAGTCTTGAGTCTAGAAGTTCAGAATCACCAAAAAGTTGCTAATCCTCTTTTCCCCTCAAGGAAAATTTAAACTTCAGGCCATGAAGTCTTATCAGAGATTTTTCTTAACTCTATTCTAGATCTCTTTGCCTTGGCCATTCTGAGCTTTATGAGTTATCAGTGACCTGGCCAAGATCCCCAGCTGCCTGGAGGGGTACAGCAAGAGGATAAAATAAGAAACAGACAGATTTAGTAATGCATGACAAGGGGGTTGGGAGGTCAGTGCTTCAGGATGGATAGAAACAAAGATACTCCAACCTAGCCATTATTCATTGGGTATATACAGTAATCACAGTAATTAATGAATGACCGTATGCTAATGAGGATCTTTATGTTGATGAGGACCATGCTGAAAGATTGCAGGTTAAAAAGGAATTTGTCCTTTCCCTGAGGTGAAACCCTATTTTTATTACATCAAGGAACCAGGATGTCTTCAGCTGATGCAATCTTGTCCTGGGGCATCACAGCACTGTAGGACCACTGAGGTCTTATCAGTGACCAGAGGCACATGGAATTACATTCCCACATACCATAGCCAGTCCACATAGCAAGCCATTGGGCCTTCAACAAGCCCTAATCACAATTTAATTATGAAATGATTTTTCTCCAACAGTGTAATAGAATGGTCCAACATAATGAGTTAGTTCTGACTTCAGGAACGCTCCCTCTGAATTTTGCTTTTCTCTGAAGTCATAGCAGTAACAGTTGGCTGGATATCAACTGAAGAAAGATGACAGTAAGTGCAGAAGGATCTCATTGACTGGTACTCAAGTCTTTCTACTCTTGAAACGTTTCTTTGTATCAGAAACCTTCATTTAAGGTAGATTTTAAGCTTCACAAACCTTTTCTACTGATGCTAGTAAAGATGGTGAATTCTAATTGAACAGTTCTAGGGCATGTCTGTCTTCTGTTACATGAAATGACAGAATAATCCTTCTAGATGGTACTGTTATTAATTAGTTAGCAGCGGAGAGAAGCTTCTCTAAAGTTGCTTGCTTGTAGCTATGCAAATCATCCCTTTCAATGGTTTGTGCTCTTGGCAGAAGGCTGAAAGTGTACTAACTAGCCTATATGTTTTATCTGCTGTTAGCCAAGAGAATGCCTTATACAACAAGAGTATTAACAAGAGGAGTGTCATTATCCATAGTCCATTTGGGCTTTGTAATAAAATACTGTAGGAAATTTTCTTATATACAAAATTTACTTGTCAAAGTTCTAGGGACTACAGGATCCCTTATCAAGACTCCAGCACAGTCATTGCCTGATGAAGGGTCTGTTCCTATCTTCTTCTTATGTCTTCATGTGTCAGAAGGGACGAACAAGCTCTCTGGAGTCACTTTTATAAGGGTATTAGGATAAAGGGGTAGGATTTCAATATATTAATTATAGGCAAAGAGGGCACAGACATAGACCATAGTCAGAGATAGTCCTGAGCATATCGTAGGTTCCTAAAACAATAATTACAGTATCCATTAAGTATGAACTGGCCAATCAGTTGTATAAAGCACAGATTAGTTGGTACTGATTCCGTGTAAATTAACAGTATTTAATTTTTTAATGCTTTATACATAAGAAAAAAGAAAAATATTCTTTTCCTGGAAGGTTGATTGTGTATTTTATTTTACAGTACCAAAATTTTGACAAAATGGCTCTCTTGATTGATCAGAGGGGTCATACTTAAATGCCTTTGCTTGTGTTAAAAATATATAAGTTTCAAAATTTACATGCCACCAAACAGTGCACAATTTACATGCTGTCACAACAGTGGTTCCATTTTCTCCACATCCTCAAGAACACTTACTATCCTTTGTCTTTTTTATAACAGCCATTCTAACAGGTATGACATGGTATCTCATTGTGATTTTAATTTGCATTTTCCTAATGATTAGAGATGTTGAGCATTTTTAAATACTTTTGTTGGCCATTCATACTCCTTCTTTTGAGAAATATATGTTCAGATCCTTTGCCCATTTTTGAATGAGCTCGTTTTCTTGTTATTGAATATTTGCATTCCTTATGTATTTGGAGGTTAGCCTTTGTCCAGTTATATATGGTTTGCAGATATTATTCCCAGTCTCTGAGTTCTCTCCTCATCCTGCTGTTTCCTTTGATGTACAGAAGCATTTTAGTTCAATGCAGTCCCATATGTCCGGTTTGGTTTTGTTGCCTGTGCTTTAAAATCCTGTCCAAGAAATAGTTGCCCATACCAAGGTCATAGAGGTTTTTCCTTGGGGTGTGTGTACGTTAGTATAACTTCTGATTGGACATTTAAGCCTGTTATACATTGTGAATTGATTTTATATATGGTGTGAGAGAAGAGTCTTTTTTCATTTTCCTACATATGGATATATAGTTTTCCCAGTACCATTTACCAGAGACATGTATTTTATATTCTTGGCACCATGGTCAAAAGTCAATTGTCCATAAATACTTTGATTTATTTTGAGCTTTTCTATCCTGTTTCTTGTTCCATTGGTCAGTATGTCTGTTTTTAATTCCAGAACCATACTGTTTTGATTACAGTAGCTTTATAATGCATTTTGAAATTATGTAGTGGGCTTTGGTTGACAAACTCTGCTTAGGACTGGATGGGAATGATTAGCAAACTTGATACCAGAAATCCAAAGCACAAAATCACCTCACTCACTAACAAATTAAATTTTAGAAACCT
>RJWT010013232.1:0-21898 GCA_004365215.1 Cuniculus paca | reverse complement strand
TTACGCATTCTTTAACATCTTTGCTTCAGCGCCAACTTTAAACTGACGAACATATTTCATTTTTTGTGTGATATATTCACTCTTTGTGATGTCATGCATGCTTGGTTCTGGGACTCCAAGTGGGCACATGTGACATGCTGTCTTGTGTGCCAGGTGTACCATGGAGTTATGCATGTGTTAGACTAGTGTCCTTGCCAGCCTCACCAGCCCTCTAGCCATTTGTGTGCCCACTTTACACATGAGACAGCTGAGGCTTAAAGGTTTATAATTTGCCAAAGGATACACAGTGGAGGTGGTACTGCTGGTGTTTAAACCCAGTCCAACTGCCCTAGTGCCAAGCCCTAAATGTACCCTGCTCCCATGGCTCTCTGTCTCAGGTATGCCTTCTTTTTTCCTCAAGAGAGTGATGGAGGCTTTTTATTCTAATATCTTTAACTTTTTCAAAGGTGTATCTCTTACCTGAGTACATTTTGAGCATAGAAACTACAACATGGCTGCTTTTCTTTTTCTCCCCGAAGAGTATGCCATTAGAAGTGATACTTTCTATTACTATGCATTGTACTAGTACTGCTGTGCATATCTGGCAAAAGGAAAACGTTACTAATATTGTGAAAGAATAATTTTCCTATAGACATTTCCTGGATACCTTACAACAATGTTTCTATGTCATTTACCCTTTCATTTTTCAACCTGTGACTGATTAATTTAGCAATATACATGATGTTAGCCATGCCTACTCTCCTCTGGTGGCATGGATCAGAGACTCTCTTGTGTTGGTAGGATAAGCTGTGATTCCCAGACGCTTCTGGATTCTGTACTTAAGTTTTAATGGCAGAGCCATACATGCAGTTTTACCACCTTTGGCTTAGAAATTGAGAAAATCACCCTGTACGGTCTCTTAAATATTTGTGTGATTGTTCAGTTTTGTCTTTGTGAACATGCTGTTCCTCAATACACGGGGCTTGTAAAATGTAATTAAAGACAGCATCCATCAGGTTGGGTGCAGCAATTTGTAAATGAAAATCCAAGGTGTAGGACTGAATGAACATCCCAAAGGACACTGTTGCTTGGCTGCCGTGTTCAAGATAATGACTGATTGGCAGTGGCCTGACATTATAACTCTACTCTAGGATATGCTATTGCCAGATGGCAAGATGACATTTACGATAAGCACAGTTCAGGAATGGTAGAAGTATGTCTGTGTGTTAGCATCAGAACTGCTTTAGCATCTTCCTGGATGGGTGTGAATGTGAAGTCTCCGTCGAAGAGCTGAGGCTGTACTGGAAGTACAGACCTCCCCTGTCAGCAGCTGAGGGCTGGCATCTGTCCTGGGTCTCGTGTTAGCCTCTTTTTCTAGATTTATGGTTCTTGTGCTCATAGCACAGCTCTGCAGTTATGCTCTGACTGTCATGGTGTTCTCAGCTACTAAAAGGAGTGTGACCATTTGGATGAATGTCTGTGTCTCTTCTAGTCTTAGACTTTCGGTTCACCCCATCCTGATGCTCTTTGTACATCAATAATCTCCTACTAGAATTTTCAACCATAGGGATGACCAGGTACCAAATCAGTCTGTCAGATTGATTCAGTTTCTTTTTCCTTTCCAAGAAAGCATTTCTTATTAACTGCTTTAATTTTACTTGAGAAGGGCATTTTTGGAACATGTGTTGGGTGAGAGAAAAGGCAGTGCTAAATGTAATTTTCCACATTTTTAGAATGAGACTTAAGTGTTCATTTTGATTATAAAGCAAGTAACAAAGTTTTTGGCATGTTTGTCAACTATTCAGACTTGCAGCAGAGTTTTGAAAAATGCAACTCCTGCAGCTCAGATTCTCTATCTTCTCTCTGAGCCTTGCTTCACACAATGCCCTCCTCTTTCAGGATAACAATAAGTGAAAGCAATGCCACTTCCTCAGACCTGTCATAGTTTACAACTGTGATTTTCATTCATTATCAAATGTCCTTATCTATCAGTGTAGGTTTTATGTCTTAGATTATCCAGGATTTTCCACATTGAGTTGAGAACTGAAGAATAATTTTATAATTTGTGGTTTATATCTTACACGCTTCCATAGACAACTTGCTATGTGTTGCAAGTAATGACTTGTACACCATGAATTTAAATTGGAGGAAATGTGGAGCTTTCTAGAAGTTGGGACACTTACAACTGACTGGAAGATAAAGCAAAAAGGAAAACAAGACAGTTAACGTAAAATTTTGGTTAGATGGTGAGAAGTATCCTTTCCCACCTCAAAGAGACTGACAGTTCATGATGTAGATTGTCACCTGTAAAGCACTGAGCAGGTGATAGCATAGGAAAGGAATCAGTTGGAAAAGCAAATTTCTGCCCACAGCAAATGAAAGAGATGATTCTTTCCATTTTGACATGCTTACATGTTCTCAGTCAGCATGTTGGCTATAGTGATAGTTGGTTATAACTGGACTTGTCTGGAAGACTAGCATATGAAATGGAATGGATTTTATTGACCTGTTCATTCAGTCTTGTCTAGTTCTCAACCATGTGAGTATCAGAGATCATTAGCTTAAATGTGTTGTCTGATATCACTATGTTTGGAATCTTGAATCATCTTGTCTTGTCTTTTTATACTCTGGTATCTCTTACATTTCTTCCCACTTAAAGTTTACATTTATTTCATATGTCTATTTCTTACTCACTTTTTAAAAAAGTGGTGGCCATGTGGAGACTGTCCTAGCACAGCCCAAGGTGATGTTTATGACCTGTTCAAAATATTATATCTTGCTACTTGACCATGCTTTAACTAGAGCCTGGCTCCTTTGTATATGACTTCTGCCTCTTCTACCACCTTCTCCTCCTCTTTCTTCTGCTTCTTTTCCTCCTCCTCCTCCTCCTCTTCCTCTTCCTCCTCCCCACTTTTCTTCCTCTTCCTTCACTTCCTTCTCCTCTGCTTCCCCTCTCACTACTGATTCACAGATCTTCGACTAGGAAGCATTTCCCTCCATCTATAAATGTATTGCCCAATATTTTCAGCAACTAAACTTACATGATATGTATTGACACACACGTAATTACATTTCATGAGGTAAAGTTTCCATGCCTGTTTTTGTAACTTAGTGATTTCTCTTCTTTTAAGTATAATGCATTTCCCCCCTCACAAATAATATCCATCAGATATATCAGAGTCCAGGACTGCGAGCTCACCGATCTTTCTGCCAAAGTTAATTTGGCATGTAGTCCAGACAAGAAAGAGCCGTAAGCCTTAGAAAGGAATTCTACCTTAGAGATGCCAGGTTTCCTAGGAATAAATCATGCTAGTGCTCAGAAAGCAAATTTGCAGGGTTGGCTGTTTGCAGGTACATAGCCATTTGGTTTCATGGCTGTGGAAGAATTTTAGCCTATGGCAGCACTGTGCCAAGGGCTTAGGATAGGAGAGAAGGAGGTGGGGTGCTCACATGTTGGGGGAACTGCCTCAAGGGCCATGCCCCTAATCACAGCCTGAGGAGACTAGAAATGGAGGTCAGTGTGTTTTCTTTCCTGATCAGCCTCCCTTCAAAGAAATTCCTCTGCTCCCCATGAAAGGGCACACAGCTGAAAACTCTTTGTGTAACTTGAAAGTCTAGCTGTACTGCATTTAGAGCTCTGCCGACTCTCAGATTATGACTTCTCAACATCTTTTTTCCTTTCATTGAAGACTAGGGTTTTAGTTGATGTTACTACTTAATTAATTTATATTTAAAATCTCTTGGTTTACTGTTTGAAGTTTTGCATATCCAACAGTTTGACGCTTTTAAACTCATGTAAGAATTATTTTTCCTTTGAAACAGCATACAGCAGTTGTTGACATAAGCACTGTCACAACATAATAAGCTAAAGACCAAAAGACAAAAAAACACCCATATTGTTTTTCAGTGAAGAATAGAAATTCAAAGTCAGGATAATGAAAACATTCTGGAATGACAGTTTTGCTAGAGCTCAATATGTTTGCATTGTGCCCCAGCTCATGTCCTGTCTGAGACATTCTGTAGCCCAGAGACCCAGTTTGCAGGCACTGAGACCATAAGGTCTGCGTCCTAGGTAGACCAACCTGAATTACCCTTGCACACCTTTCTGACACATCTCCCAGAGAAACTCATGGGACATTCCTTTGAGATTGTGTTGTCCATCTCATTGCACCACCATTTCAAGACAGATAATGTTTTCTATCCAATAATAGAACTCTGGATCTCCCAGCACAAAAAGGTTCTCACATGTACTATACTTCGCTATGGCCGTCATTTTATTTTTATCCCCAAACGATGCTTTTGAGGAGCAAGTATTGGCAGCCCTCCCCCTGAAGCTCTTGGGCCTGAATGTGATAGCAGAGAACTCTAGCAGGGATAAGTTCCCCAGCAATGGGAACTAGCAGATCATCACATACCTGTGGTGTTTTATTTATCTTTTTGGTGTTTTCATAAATTATTTTTAATAGTTTTCTTAACAGTTATTCTATGACATGTGTGCTTTCACTCTTTGCTTCATAATTAAAGCATATAATTTCCTGATTTTACCTGCTTGTTTATAACCAATTTATTGCACAAAGCTTAGATATTTTACACGGTGTGTTTGATTCAAATTGCCTCTTTATTTAATTCTGAGATGAGAAATCAAACTACTCTCAAAAGGAATGGCAGTGATGAAGAGCTCTCAGGCAGGACTCTTATTTAGGGATGCCTGCTTTAGAGGAAAGTTTTAAAAGGGCAAAATCTGTTTAAGAATTCTCAGACTGTGTGCATCTCCTTGTGAGCTCCTGGCTGCCGTGGCTGTGGCTGTCCTGAGGCACTTAATGCTGAAGGATGCACTTCACTTTATGAGGAATGAAGCCAAGTATCATCTCTATTTTATGCATGAAACATCTCTCAATGCCAAACAAAATAGAAGAAAAACATTTCATGAAGGTCATACTCCAGGTCCTTCCATCCTAAATCCCCAGCCCGCTACAATTCTGAGACTTAGATGAAACCTTTGCAGCCTGACACCCTCTGGTATAGGCTTCTGTCCTAAGACTAGACTAGGAGGAAGAGGAAACATGTCTTAGGTCTCATTTTGGCAGCTCCCAACCAGAAGCAATTTTGCCCCCTAGAGGACAATTGGCCAAGTCCAGGCATATTTTTCTTCATAAATCTGGAGGAAGGAGTGCTGCTATTATCTACTAGATGGAAACCAGGGAGGCTGACAAGCATCTTTCGGTACACAGCATCAATGGAAATAATCATTTAATTTGAAGTGTCACTAGCATCTCCATTTTATGAATAGAAAGTCAGAGATGCTAAGTAACTAATGGAAATATATGTTACTCGTTGTATCAACGCTCTTCTATTTTTCTACTCTTCTCTTCCATGCAACCTCAGAAAAACAGTGCCTTTTAGAATTAATGATAGCAACCATGCACTGAAGATGGCAGCAGTGACCTTTACTTGTCAGGGTGGTGACTGATCATTGGAAGCAGTTTTATCAAAATTTTCTGCCAGATTTTCCAGATTTGCAGCAGATTCTCATGGATCAAGGTTACTGAGTTATAGACATTGGTTGGGAACAAGATGAGCATTGGAGTCACATTGACTTGAGTTTGGATGTCAGGGCTGTACCTCTAGTACCTGGCAGAGAGGATGTGTACAGAAATATTAGCATGTGTTTCTTCTCAGTGCTTAGTTTCCAGCCTGCATGTCCTCTTGTGCAAGTCTGTGATGAGAAGAAGCCACATGTTTCTACCTCTCCTTCCAGAGGCCACCTTGAGCCAGAGGTTGCAAGCTGGAACAAACCAGAGGTTGGGAGTGTCTAGTCAAATCCTCTCTCCCTTGCTTGTTAGCTTTGTTGTGTTTGGCAAATCTACCCCAGGCTGTAGCTTCTTCACTGTAAGTTGGAGGCAGAAGCATGAACTTGCTGAGGTGTTGTGGGAAATAAACAAGGTCATATACTCAGAGCTTTTTGTCTAGAGCCTGACCTGCAGTGACTGTCCAACAGTGACTGAGGGCATTTCCATTTCTATGAAGATAATATCATGTGGTTTCTCCCTATCTTAGAATTCTTGCCATAAGTAATAGAAGCACAGGCAGTTCCTTCTAGATTCAAAATATTTTATACGCATATTGAAAAAATGTATTACAAAGAAAGACACAAACATTTTTGTTTTTACAAATTCACTTGCTTCAAATTAAAGTTTTACCTAATTCATAGGTAATTAAATCAACCAGTATTGCTTACTATCTTTGTAGACGTAGCATTTGGAATTGCTTTTAGGTGTGCAGGGACTCAGAAAAGCCTACAGTGTCATGCAGTTGTCTTTGTTCTAAAACACCAATATACTAAATTATGATCTTGTCTGTATCCAGCGCATTAGAGCTATGGGCCTCAGAGATATTACCCCGGGGTATGAGTGGCAGACCACACTCTAGAACCCCTTTCTCTTGATTTCAGTCTGATGCTAGCACCTGAGATGTGGGTTGTGACGGTCACCCCATCCACAAAACTCCTTGGGAAGGAACAGGGAAATCATAAGCGGAGAACTTGGGGCAGGGAGGCCCTTAGTGAGTGCTGACTCCTGTTGTCATGGTGGTATTAATCACACTGGATTTTGATAACAATGTCACTGTCCAAGAACCCTCCTCCCATCTTCTCTCCTTTCCTCCCTCTTCTCTTCCTTCTTTCATCCCTCCTTTCTTTTCCTTTCTTTTTTTCCCCTCCTTTCTTTTTAGTACTCATTGACATGTTCGCATGAGGTCTGTGTAGCTTCACCTTCCGTAGAGCAGGCCATCTTACTTTACGAGACTTCAGAGAAAGCTCTGCTGTTGTCCACAGTTGTTTATTACACTTTCGTGCATGCACGCACACACAGAGTGTTCCTGTTGCTGGAGCTTTCTGTATTTTTAGTAATACTTCAATCTACCAGGTGATTCTTCTTTATTTTAACCAATCTGGTAGTATGTGGCAGAATTGTATCAAACTCACTTCTCTTCGATATCTGATTACTTTGAGTACCTATTTCATTTATTTATGATAAATAATGGTTGTTATTTTCTCTTCAGCTCAGGCCTCTTGTCCTTTTCTCTCCCTCTATGTTCTAGGTAAGAACTTTGGACCAGCTGTGTGTGTTGCAAGCATGTTTTGCTGTTCAGTGACTGGAGTATTTTTCTCTTTTTAGTAGGACTTTTGTTGGTTAACATTTAAAATTCCTTTTGAAAATTTGCAAAAACAAACCAAATAGACTTACCTCCTAGTGACTGTCAGGTAATAAGTTTTAACATGCGTTCAGAGTGAAATCTCCATGAAATGCATATTTTATAATGAATTCATCTTGAAAATAAAATTTTTACCACTTTATCAGTACACTGCTAAAGTTGAATAATGTCTCCATCTTTAGTAAAACAGAGTGATATACTTTAATTTTAAAATTAAATTCACATGTGTATTACATCTTCAGATATACTATATAAAGGAATTATAATAATGTCTAATTTAATTTCTTCATACCCAGTGTTAACAAATTTGTTACATCTTCTAACCATTTTTACTTGCATAATGTCTTTCTGTGTGGCATTTACTGTGTTTGATATGAAATTCTGTGCATTCATAATGTGGTTCAGGTATGCTACTTGTGGAAAATCTCTCCTGATCATATCGGAGCCTGCACAATGCATAGTAACCTTGCTTGGAACATAGTAGATACTGACTATTAAATGCAGTAGTAAGTAACTGCCTGTCTGAAAGAATGAATGTCAACAGGAAATGTTCTTTATTACAAAATAAATTGATAAAATACCTGAAATACTTTGGAAGTAGTTGTCGTTCAGGAATCAGATGCTGTAACCTTTTTATATTTCGGTCTATGAAAAATTAATTCCTGATGGGATTATACAGTGAGCTCTTGATGATCTCGTTAGTAGCCAGTACACTTCCTTAATTGAAAGTTGTTCTACATTTACCACCAGAGCCTACGAAGGAGATCCATGTTTATATGTTCAGGCCAGCATGATAGCTGCAAGTCTGTAAGCTGCAGAGAGCTGCTGTGTGCTGGAGCTCGCTGTTTGGTGGTTAACCTTTCCAGTAAGACTTCAAAGAAGGGTTTTTACTTAATATTGTACCTGTCAAATTCCCAGAGCTGCAAGTAAATTGAAGATACAAATTATGTTGTAAAGTGAAATATTTTGTGTTATTCTACAGTTTGGTTGATTTAGGAAGAAAATGAACTCTGACAGCTTGATCTTTTCAGTTCAGTGGATTCTAATGGTCCAAAACAAAAGCCCGGCACCACAAGGCTCCTCTTCCCTTGTTGCTTGTCAGAGACAGTGCTGTAAGGTGCTTTTCATGCTGCATACCCAAGGTTCACTGATTCTGTGTTGTGGACACACAGGCTCTCAAGACAAGTTGGACAGTGCTAACTGTTAATATTCTTACATGTAAATATTAACATGCCCACAAGGGAAGGGGTGCTTTCCTTGTCTGGCCGCATGAGTAGCTGCTTAGCACCTGCAGTTTTCTCAACACAAATCCACTTTTCATAGGCAGAAAAGACCTTTTTTTCCCCACTTTGCTGATTTGCTCAGGGACATGGCTTTGTTTGGGATACAGAGGTTTGGGGTAAGGATAAATGGGCCCTTTTCCTCTTCTTTTTCCTGATTATACTACACAGGCTTATCTTTTCTCCTAATTCTTTGTGTTCTAGGGAAAATACTTAATGAGTTTCCTGTAAGAGCTAGAGGACCCTAAATTACCAACTTGGATTCCTGAACTGTAATGCAGTGGGGCAGGAAGTGGGTTTTGAAAAGATGGACAGAGCAGTGTTTTGTAAGGCTGGGCTCCTTTGGTGGTGACTGAATCATTAATACCTCCCTCTTTGGGTTTCCTTTCTAAAGGTTCATTGGCCCTTCATGCCTTTGTTATGATTCTTCCTTTGCCTAATCTGAGGAGGGCCCAGCTGCTGTGCAGGGTTTGATGGGCTGTGGCTATGGATCTTCTCACTGAAGCACGCACCCCCACCCCCACTCCAGTCCCTCCCAAGCCAGAGTTGGTTCCTTGCTGCACCGCACACCGCACCCCACCCGCACGCCTGTACTTAAGGGTCAGAAGTTTGATTTGCTTCTTCAAACTGAATATTATTGCTTGACTAAAGTAAATGACCATCTCATTCCCATGTGATGCTGCAGCCTATTGTGTGAGGGGTGTTTTTAATTTGCTATTAAGCTGTGGATGATTTGGAAAATGAAATATAAGAAGCAAACTGAATAGTGGACCCATTTCTTTATTTTTGATATTAAACCTAAAAGTTGAGCTGAATTCAAAGAGAATAGAGTGTTTCTCTTTTATGAGATGCACTTGGAAGTAAACATGATTTGCATGTAATTCTTAGGGCTGGCATTTCTGAGCAACATTCAAATAAGTTGGTGTTCTCTCATGGACAGCAGGCTCCCCAGTAGTCAGTGTGTGATGACGTTAGTTTCTCAGGCTGACCAAAATAGTAAAGAAAGGAAATATTCTGCCGATCATTGATGTTCTGCCTCTAGGATGGATTTGGGGTGGTTTCTCAGTTTTGTTAAGAAACCATATCTGCATAAATATGTGTGTTGAGGTGGGAACCACTGACTGAAGAAGAGCGTGAAGGGAACCACATGGCACAGCAAAAGCCTGCTCTTGAACTATCAGGATTGATTTTGAAATGGAAAAGTGCTGGGAACTAACTTACTTTCTTTCTTTCTTTCTTTCTTTCTTTCTTTCTTTCTTTCTTTCCGCCTTTCTTTCTTTCTTTCTTCCTTGTCTTTTTTGAGACAGGGTTTCGCTATGCATTCAGGCTGGCCTTGAGCTTACTTTGTAGCCCAGACTGGTCTCAAACTCACAATCATCCTCTTGCCTCGGCCTCCCAAGTCCTGGGATTACAGGCGTGTGCTACCACACCTGAGGTGCTGGGAACTTTAAACCAGACAAATGACATCACTGGATTGGTTTTCTGGGAGATTATTTGGGCTTCTGTGTGAAGCACAGAGTGTGGGAATTGTTATGCCTGCCAGGGGGCTGATCAGAAGCCTTCGCAATAATGTAGATGAGGGATGCTTTTTTGTAGGCTGAGCTGGTCTTTGGAGAAAGGAAAAAACAGGGAGATTTGGGGCACGTTTTGCTGGCAGGACCAAATGGACCTGTTACAAACTGGATTCAAGAAATGAAGAGAAGTGAACAATTAAGGAAAACACTTCCCATTTGTGGTGTGAGCTGGCAGTGATTGGTAGAACTTTTAATGGGATCCAGAAGCAGCTTTGCAAGGTGAGAGTCATCACAAACTCTGCTGTGACCTAGCTCAACCTTTTTACCCCATTATCACCCTCCTAAGGAGGATTAAATTAAATTTAAATTCAATTAAAAAGAAATTAAATACTAAGAAATAAGATTTCATGGCGTAGGGTGTACTGTGGAGGACCACAAGCAGTGTGATATCTAAAATGTTTTTGCTGCCCCCTCCCCAAGAACCAGTCTTCAGGGAGACATTACCCCATTGAGAAAGCAAGGCCTAGTTTATTACCAGGGCCCAGGAGACAGCCAGGTAGAGAAGTTTAGGTAGCAACTGGAAATTCAAGGCTCAGTTCAGAAGAAAGGGAGGGTTGGAAGTTACAATTCTGGGCGTCATTAGCATTTAGATGACGGTACGGAGACCACCTGGGGAGGAAGTATAGGTAAAGAAGCAGAGGCAGGTGGTAGAGGCCCCAGGAGCTTAAGAGTTGAAGATAAGTCAGCAAAGGAGACACAGAGCAGCAGCCAATAATGGAAATAAAATCAGGAAAGACAATGATGAGTTCCTAAGAGGGGGCTTGCAAATGAACAGAAAAGTGGACCAGAGGATGTGGCTGTTTAGGGGTCAGTGTTGATGTTAACTAATGCAGTCCCCCTGGAGAAGCCACTCTGCTGTGGGTAACAGAGAGTGTGGAATGGGGAAGTGGGCTCACTGACTGGTGCTTGGAGTTAAAGGAAGGAGGTCTGCAGGGAATTTGCTAGCAGGACAGTTTTTATATACTTCATGTTTACTTGGGGAATAATCCGGTGTAGGGAGAAGCAGATGATGGGCGGGGTAGAGAGGATAAGGAAAGCACTGTAGCTCAGAGGGAAGGAATGGAAGGGAAGGACTGGCTTGGATGGGAACAAGGACAATCCATTCATATGGAAGAAGAGTGAGAGGACATGTGTGTAGAGGTGTTTGGATAATGGGAAAACATCCTGTGTGGTTTCTGTTTACTCAAGTATGCAATCGGGTCATTAGCAAAAAGCGGGGCAGGAAGGAATTTAATATTATGGTATATCTGTGGAAGATGCTCACTCATGCTAACACAGCCCCTATGCCACTTTCCCCACTGTCCCTCAGAGAGGACAGCCTGGCCATGAGGGCCCTGAGAGAGACTCCTGCTGCTGTGTTACATAATGGCCAGGAGAGGCCTCACGTGTACACGACTCTAAAATGATATATTGCTTTAAATAACTCCTGCGAAGTCATCCTCCTGTGCATATTTCTAGATAGATCTTGTCTTTTAAGCTTCAACAAACTCTAATAGCCTTCAAAACCCTCTGGTCTCTCAAAATAGCTCTCCACTCTTCCTCCCATGCAGGTGTGTCCTGGCTGCTTGACTCCTAGAGAGGCTGGACTAGGATGGTGGACCAGAGCCCACTAGAGAGTTGACTTCTGTCAGAGAGTCCTGTCACCATTCTGAAGCTCCTCTGCTTAGTTTGCACAGAGCTTAAGAACATTTCTTTTTGACAGTGGGGCAGCATTAAGTGTCCAGTTGCCAATTCTCTGCCCTCAGATCCCAGTTCTGTGATGCTCTGGCATCTCCCTACCATCTGCACTGTTGCTCCTCCCTTGCAGTCTCCTTTCAAAATTTCTGGAAGACCTGGGCTTGTGTTCTTTTTCTTGTATCCCATGTCCCTTGTCTCCCCTACCCTCCACTCCTTATGGACAACAAAGCAGAGGCTCAGGAGGTACCGTGGCTCATGGGTATTTCAGGTCCCACCTATGATTTACTTCACACTGGCAGGTCTCCATCCTTTTCAATTTGTTTAGAAGTATAGAATGTACACTTCTGGTCTGAGCTTCTTCATCAGGTTTGGGAAATCCTGGATGCAGCAAAAAGTTTGAAAATCAAATTCTTCCTACATTATCCCAATTAATCTTTGGTCTCTCATGTGACTATTTTATCTCCAGTTCCTCTACTGAAGCATGCTTGAAGGGAATCTAGAAATCACATGGTAAGCGTTATGGGCCATTTCCTATTGCTGACTTCACCTTCGCAATTCCTCAAAGACATAAGATGAATGTCTCTGGGGCCAGAGAGCAGCCAGTCAGTTGCACAGAGCTGGGAAAGCTAATAGACTAGATGCATCTTTCTGATCACATTCATACAGAAGAAGTGCCTCATCTCTCTGGTCCAGCTGGAAATATTAGGACTAACCTAAGGGATTTCTGTGTCAGCTACCTCTGTGGAGAGGTAACCTCAACTGGTACGTGTTTAGTTTCCCTTTAAGAAAAGAATATTGGTTTAGAAATATCTTTTGACCATGGGTGATTCTAATGGCCTTTTGAATTTTAAAAATTTCTGCGTTTATTTTACTGTAAAACCACTGTATAAAATCAGACACATTTTTGGTTGCTAATCAAAAAATTTTGGTAAGGTGGATGTTATTAAAAATATAATACATATGTACCTTGCCCACTTTGTTCTGATTTATAATACATAAATGGACATCCATTTCATGGTGTGCACTTGTCAAGTTGTTCTTCCTTGTTGTTTATTGATTTGATTTAACATAGGTGTCAACATCAGTCATGACTGTCAATTTGACTGGGTTAAGAGAGTCCTGGGGAGGTGACTGGATCACAGGGGCCCTGTACTCATTAGTTGATTAATCTGTTGGTCATGGCTGAATGTACTTTTAGAAGGTGGAGCCCCATTGAAGGAGGCAGGTCACTGCGGGAATGGCTTTGGAGGGTATATCCACGATGGCACTGGCTCCTTTCTCCCATGCTCTGCCACGTGCTTTGCCACCACGTTCCTGGCTTAGAGCCAGATAATTGGGACTGACATTTCTGGAACTGTGAGCGAAATAAGCCATTCCTTTCTTTAGGTCGTGAGCCAGGCATTTTGTCCCAACAGTGAGAAAGCTGATTAATACCATGTGCATTTTACATGGCCTTTTTGGTTAAAACATCTACAAGGACCTAATTTTGGTACCTTTTAACGTCAAACATGAACTAACGACAACTGGAAAAGCAATTGAACTCGTTCAGATTTTTATGACTCTCCTAGTTGTCTCACACCCATCTGAGTTGACAGCAGCTTTTAAAATGAGTCATCTTTTTAATATTTTCAAAGCTTTTGAGTTCACTTTCAAGTAAAAGTCAACGTTCTTTTCCTAGCCATGTCTTATCCTACATACTATTTCAGTAAATAAGGTAATAATAACAACAGATTTAATCAGTATGAACCAAACAAGGAAGATGCACACAGTGTGTGCATACAGTTCATGTGTATGTAAGCTGTTTTCAGGCATAGAGCTAGATGGTCACCCGAGAGCTATTCAGTGGAACATCATGGTGTCATATAGATTTAAAAAAAAATTCAAAATGAAAACTTAGATTCTCATTGGTCAGTGCTAGGTATAAGCAGTTTTACTTGTAGGTGTCCCTTAATGTAGCGTGCTTACTTTTTAAAAGGAAGATACCGGAACTCCATTGTGTTTATCTGTCTCCAAAAATCCACCCACATATTTAAATTAGCATGAAGTACAGTTCTGTTAATTGTGCAGCTGTGGTGTTTGTTATTATTTATTATCTCCTCTCCGAGATGACAAGTTGAGAACTTCCAGATCCTCAGAAAGTGAGACCAAAATTTTGTAAGATCTGAGGGAAAAAAAATAACCAGAAGTAGAATTCAGTGGACCAGGTTTTGTTCTTTCTTTTCCACTATCTCTCACCCTGATACTCTTGAGGGAGAATTAGGCAAGAGTGAGAGAGTTTGAGGTGACAGTTCAGAAAATTACAAAAGAAGGCCACTTTAACTTCAAAGATTTATATTCTTCCTTAACCCTAAGATATTGAGCCAGCACCTGCTGACCCTGGCTGGCAGGGGAGAAGAGAGGATAGGTGAATTAACAGGTTCAGTCCTTTCTTCTCTATACTTACTCAGTAATTTCTAGCACTGCCTTTTTCAGGAAGAGGTACAAATCCACACAGAGGGCTTCTTCACAATACAATAGCGTTCCTGTTGCCTGACAACAGCTCAAGCATACATAAATTGTTAGATTTTTAGGTGAATTTCACACCGATTGTCATCAACATTAATCAAATTTGTAATCAAAGAATTTAATATTTACTAAGCCTTTAATCCAAGCCACACCCTTTATTTGTATCACATGGTCATTTTACAGCTGAGGTAGCTGACCTAGCTAATGACTTCTTAGACTACATGATGTCTCAAGAGCTAATGAAACAAAGATTAATCATGTTTGCCTAGCCCCAAGATCCATGGCCTCTTTTGTCTCCAGTTTTTGTTTTTTGGTTTTCTTTTTACCTCCGTTATACCTTCTGTAATCATTTTGCAGTGATTAGTGGGAAAGACAAAAGAGCATAAGGTCACTCAGTATGGTAACTGCATGTGTAAACATCTTTTTCCTGTGTTGTTTTAATGTGGAACTTCTATGCAAATCTCAACCCTTTGCCAGTTGAGTAAATGTTTAGGGATAGACACAGGACTAAAATTGAGATAAGTCTTTTGTTCACTATTGGATCCGTCCTGACCTTTTTATAGCTTGCTTTGGAAATGATGGAGAATGCAAGTCCCCAGCTTGGTGCACTCAGACCCAGGCTTTTGCTGGCTGCAGCTGAGGTTGTGAGTTGCAAGTCCCTTCCCTACCCTCATACACTCAAGAAGAATAGAAGAGCATGGCAATTTAAAAAGGATTATCACATGCAATAGCAATATTTGTTTTATTCCACCATTTCTCATTCACCCACTGTGGTGACTTTTTCATATCTTCATGTAATAGAGTTCTAAGACAGTGACCTTAAAATTGAATGAAATGTCATACTTTGAGAACACATTCATTTTTAAAGAAACTTTTGTGGTTTTAGAAATTCATTCCATATATTTTTACTTTTTAAAAAAGAGACAAACCTTTGTTCTTTGAGTAAAATGCCTTGCTAGTGAGTTATCTTTTTTTTTTTATAACTTAGACAAAAATATCTTGCATTTCACACAGCACAGTATTCACTCGTTCTCATCACCTTGCATTCAGACAGCTTTCAGGCACCTGGAAAATTGAAGGGCAGGATGAAGGGGATTCACTCATCCTTGACAACTGCTGGGGACAAATTTGACAATTTGTTCATTGTTCGTGCAGGCACTTAGCCTCTTGCTAAGCACTCTGACATAAGAGAATTCAGGGCATAGATCAGAAATCAATAGCAGAGGCGAATTATGTGTTGGTAAGTTAGGCTGTACTACAAATGCAAAATGGCATTAATCTTCAATGTCTTCTGAGTGTTCTAATTGATAGCTATACTGGTTTATAATTAAAGATAGTTTTCTTTTTTTTTTCTTTTCATTCTTCCACTCCAAGAGAGGGAAAATCGAGGATATATTCAGCTCTTCCATTTGTAAAAGAGCTTGAAGAATTGAAGATCGTTTCATTCTCCTGATTCGTATTTTATTTCTTGAGTTACAAAAGTAGCAACACTGTTTAGTTTAGCAGGTTACTCCCTTGGAATTTATAGTGAAGTAGTATTTAATGTACTTCCATTTAGCAAGTATGTATTTTAAATAACTGCCTTGGTTTCCTTGTTTGGTTTGTAAAGGTTTGTCTTGGCGTTTCCCATGTGGCTGGAGATGGATGTCACCTGATACAGTTTTATTTTTAAACTGAAAAGTGGATTTTTAAAACATCCTTCAAGAAACAAATTCACAAAGCTGTAGCATTCCTAAAATATATCGCCAAAGTCATAATTGGTAGGAAGTTAGCAAAAAGAGGGATTAGCTCGCTGAGCCGTGGCATAGCAAATTGTCATGGTCTCCAGTAGTTTTGTGGCTTGTTGAGAAAATGATCCAGAGTTTAGTATGCATAAGCACACACCGTAACACTGGAGAACCCACAGGTAAAGATAGTCTTTACTTGGAAGAATCTGCCATAGGATGGTTCTTGACTCTCCTGGAGGAACATCCAGGGAGATACTCCTGTAAGGATGGGGAGCGAGGTGTCGTCCTGTATCTGTGTTGCCCATAGGCTGGGTTGTTGACACTTTGCAGGCACTTGATAGCCTAGAGAACCTCTCTCCACTTATCAGGGACTAGGTTTCTCTTCATCTCATGACCTAACGCTTTGCTAGGATTGCTGAGGATGAAACCTCAAGACTCCATGGTAGTCAAAGACTTTCAGAAAATACCTGGAGCTTGCTACGTGGGGTCTGCTCATGTAGTTCAGGTTGGCCTTGAACTCACTACATAGTCTAGGCTGGCTTCAATCTCATGGCAATCCTCTTGCCTCAAGCTTCCAAGTGCTGAGATTACAGGTGTGCACTACCATGCCAGGCTTACCTGGAGTTAATTCTGTAGACATAGCTCTAACCTTATCTCAAGAGCTAGATGTCCACCCAGACAGGGTATGTTGACAACCAAATGAATAAGGCAAGTGTTGATTTAGATGAGCAGATGCCAACTTAGCACTTTTGGGGCCCATGGTCCTGTCCATGATGTTGAGAATACAGGGATGAGGAGGACACTGAATACCATGTGGTTCAGTGATGATATGTTACTTTTTAGATTGGTTTATGGAATATTTTGAAGCTTTTGGCTTAGTTGGCTGCTCATGTGTAAGTGCTTACTTACTCTGGAGAATATCCTATTTTATGGGTGATATATAAACAAGTCAGGCTAACTCACTGGGACAGGGGAGAAATGCTTGCTGTATAAAGGTAAACACCATGCACTGTGGTATGTGTACAGGGTCCCCTGACATAGGACCTCAGGGGAAGCATCAGGTTGAGTTGATCTGGGAGTGGGCTTTAAACAGATAACAGGATGTTTTCCTTACAGTTCTGGGAATGGAACCCAGGACCTTCTGCATGCTACGCACATGCTTCACCCCTGAGCTACACTCCAACTTGATAATGGAATTCAGTGGGCAGAAGTCTAGGGGTTAGTTCCTGTGATTTAGGGGAGGTGTGTGTGCAAATACCCAGGGGTTCATCATAGGCTCTCACGGAGTCATTTGGTAACCCAGGATGGTTGAAAGGAGGGGCTGCAGAATTTAGCAGAATGCATTCTTGGCAGGCTCTCAGGCCAGATCACAGGGGCTCTTTATGAAAAACTTAGGGGGTACCATAAGAGCCATGAAATTATTTTTCACTTGGTGAAAGGAGTACACTAGTTTCTTATCACTGCTGTAACAAATTATCCTAAATTCAGTGGCTTAAAACAACATAATTTTATTCTCTATAGTTTGGGGGTCAGAAGTCCAAGATGCTTGCAGGCAAAATGAAGGTTTCAATTGCCACATTCTTCCTGGAGGGTCTCAGAGAAAATCCATTTTTTTGACCTTTCCTGCACCTAGAAGCTCTCTGCATTTCTTCTTTGTCCATTACCAAGGCCAGAAATACTGCTCAATCTTTCTCACACTGTTTCACTGTAACACTGATTCTCTTTCCTCTTTTTTTAAGGACCACTGTGATTTTATTGCAATCACTTAGAAATTCCAACATACTTTCCTTATCTCAAAGTCAGTTTATTAGCAACCTTGTTCTCCCTGCGTGTAGTATAATATAATCAAGCTTCTAGGGTGTAAGACATTGGCATCTTTGGGGTCCATTTTCCTGCCCTCCAAGATAACCATGGTTTTTCTTGCTTCTCCCGTATATGAAAGTAAAGGACAAGGCTCAGAAGTACAAACTCAAAATTGCTTCCAGAATGCATAGTTGGTTTACCATGAATGCTTGCTGTCCTCTCCCCCTTTTCCTTCCTGCCACTGAAACTGCCCGGGAAGATATATTTTACTCTAGGAAGTTCTTGTGCAAGGTTGATGAAGGACTGACCAACACTTACATTTTCTGACAAAGCAACACCATCAAGTCCTCAGTGGGGATGGCCTTTCTGCCTTTGAGTTTCCCAGGAAAAATGTTTTGATATCTTTCTTGAAACAACTGAGTTAGAGTCTAATTAGCTAAATTCTTAATCAAGACTTTCCCACACTTGTTAAATCTTACCAAACCATGACACTGACCAAAATAAAATCAGCATGACTTGATTTCTTTGGTAGTTACAAGGCTTTTACCTATCAAAGACCAGTGCCATCATTAGATTTGGTTAGAATAAGCATTGTATCTGTCATAAATAGGGATAATTAATGTTTGAATGGATGTAACATCCATTCTTCTTTCCTTCTTTTCCTTCCTTCTTTGATTTTTTCCCTTGCTCACTCTTTCCTTTCTCTTTCCCTTTCTTTTTCCCTTTCTTTTGGTTTAGAGGTTTGCGAAATCTAAGAGGAAAGGGAAAGCATTCTCTTTCTACCAAAGGAATAAAAGGATTGTTTCTTAAAACAGCACCCCTATTTAAAGGAGTTTGAGATACTCTGTCTTTAATTGATTTTTGTGTTTCATTAGTTGTTTTTTTTTTTTTTTTTTTTTTTTTTTTTTTTTTTTTTTTTTTTTTTTTTTTTTTTTTTTTTTGCAGCACTGGGGATTGAACTCACATCAGGCAGGCGCTTAGGCCACTGAGCTAAATCCCTAGCTGTTTTATCAGTTTTATTGAGGTATAATACACATTTACTAAAATTCACCCATTTTAAGTGTATGGATTATTTTCAAAACCTAGGCAAGTTTATATGAGGAGAATAAGTTTCATCCACTGCTGCCCTTTGCATGACTCTGTGGAAACATATGAAGTTTGTGATGAAAATCCTAAGGAGCAGCCTTACTGTGATTCTGATCCTTTGGTTGGTGAAATCAACATGTAACTAAAAATCATTGCTGCTGTTTCAATTTCCAGTGATGTTCTGTTCATCAGCACACATGGTCAAAGAGATCTCATAGTTTCTGGGCCTGCAGGGGCTTTGTGTTTAGCTGCAGTGACTTCTCGGGGCTTTCTTCTATATTGTTTCCTCCTTATGGAGAAAAAGCCAGAGGCCCTGATAAGCTGACTTGAATGAAATTTTGTGGTCCCATGGTATAGTAGGACAGTTTCCTGCTAGCCAAGACAAGGCTGATCTTCCTAGTCTTACGCTTTGTAAGTTATCAGGCACCAGCCTATTTGCACTATAATTATTATCAGAAACATTGAGACTTTGGCCACCAGATGGTGATCTGCCCAGGAAGAAATAGTGGTAGGAATTGTTGCAGGGATTAATTTGGAAAGACCAAGCCAAGCACACAAGAAGGGCACCCGAGAAAAGCTACACTCTCCTCCCTTTCTAACACACACCATGCTCTCCAGTCGCTTTTTAATGCTCTTCTCTTTCTTGTGTGTTTCTTTGCTTCTTTAGCAGACAAGATTCATTTGGCTCCCTGTTCTCTTTACTGCAGCTTGCTCCTGAGAGCAAATTCTGTTCTGGTGACTTCTGGTGTATTTTAGTTATTTCTTAATGGAAGACATTTCTGTAAGACAAATGATGACCCAAGCAGTCTGCCCAGTGGTGGGCAGCTGCCAGAAGGGCAACAGGTAATCAGAAGCTTTTCCAACTGTTTCTACACCCTCTTGCCTCCTTCTGCATAAAAACAAAATAAATGGAGAACTTCGTAAGAAAGTTCTCCACAGAAGAGCTGTGTGTCCCATACATTTAAAATGTGGCAGTAAAGCAGGACAGTCCTAGGGAGCTGTTTGCAAAGACAGGCATGTGACTGAGTCTGTTTTGGGAGCAGAGCCCTTTGCTTTGCTCCTGAAGGAGTCCTTCAGGGCTTCTGCAGCTTAACACTGAGGTGTCCCTCAGCTGCCTTGAATTAATGAATCATCACTTTCCCGTCCTATGTGTGCCTCCACATTCCTGCTCTGCTCTTCAGTGAGACTGCTGGGTTCTTGGTCTGCCATCAGCAGCAAATGTTGGAAGTAGTAGGTCAGACAAGGGAGAGGAGTGTACTGCATAGGCAAGCAAGCCAGTGGGCCTGTTGCAACTCTGGATGCGGCTGAGCCCAGCCTTGCAGCTTGACCTGATTTCTTCTCACGGAAGCTACAGAAGCCTCCAGAAAGTGCACTGCCTCCTCCACCCTCACAGGGAAGAGGAGCACTAAACAGCATTTTCTTTCCATTTATTATATTATTTAACTAGAGAAGGAGTAGACCATCCTATTCCTAGTCTAAAAAATGAAACAGTGAAATATCCATGTACAGTTCTACCACTACTGCAACTCTTTTGCTTGGTTTCCTGCAAATCTATTTCCATACATATTTTACATTCTTACGATTCTAGAATAATGTCATCTTCATGCTGCTCTTTTTCCTAAACAGTGTACCATGAGTACTTTTCCTTGTTACTATAGAATTTTCATTGCCAAGGTTTTTACAACTGCTTAACAGTCTATCCACTGGATATACCATAATTTGCCAGTATATCCTCTCATTTTTGTACATTTAGTTGCTCTCCGGCTATATCTGTTATAAATAACATTGTAATGGATGCGCTTATGCATATGGTTTATATTTGGGTTATTTCCTAGGATTCATTCCCAGAAGTGAGATTATTGGGGCTTGATATACATTGTCAAAGTTGTTTCCAAAAAGATTTTTACTAATTTTATGCTATCCTTACCAGGTTCCAATACAGTGCTACCTCAGTTCACAAACTTAGTTCTTTCCACAATTAATTCATTCCAGTCATGAAACAAATCCTATGACTAGAATCATGGAAAGAATTAAGTTTGTGAGCCAAGGTACCAGTGTATTACTCCAAATCAGAAAAGTATTTTTGAATAGTCCCATCTTGATTAAATTTGCACTTCTTCAATTATTTGCAAAATAAAATATTTCCCACTCATTTTCTTTCTTACTGCAGTTTCTGCTTTGAAACTGTTCACGTCCTTTGCCCATTTATCTGTTGAATTTTGTTTCTTAAGAAATCTATCAGTATTTTGTGTAACGCTCATATTAACTTAGTTCATATTTCCACAAATATTTTTTGTGTTGATGTTTGCCATTTCACTTGGCTATGGTTTTCTAAAACTCACTTTTGTTTTTTCACATGCAAAAGTTTAACTTACAAACCTCCATCATCTCCCTTGGATTTCTCCAGAATTGCATCCTCCCTCAACAAATTCAATATTCATTGTCACATTTTTCTATTTTATCATCTTACATATAAACTTTTAGTTTTTCTGGAATTTGATTCTTGGTGATAAATATATCAAAACTGACTTTTTAAATTTTAGCCACTTATTACTGCACTAATTATGAAGTAATCCTTCCCCATAGTTTAAAGTGATTGTTTCAATAATGTTTTTTAAATAATGTTAACATTCCATGCAGCCTGTTCGTTCAACAACATAACCTGTAATTCTTAAGTTAGGACCACATTAGGACTGCTTTACGGTATGGATTGAATGCCAGATAGCCAGTTCTCCTCCATTATTCCTTTTCTGGTTTTTCTTTAGTAATATAGCATACTGTTCTACCAAATAAAATTTCAAAATTGTGTGAAATCTGTCAAAAGTATTTTTTTCAAATTCAGATTGGATTTGCATCAAAGCTTACTGTAATATATGCACATCCTATAGTGCTGAATTTCATACTCAATGTACCTTGCTCCTTTGTTTTGCATAGGCAGTCAGTGTGTATTATGGAAACCATGGAAGGTGAAAAAGAAACTGACTCATCATCCCCAAAGGACCACAGCTGACAATTCCACAGAAAACTTTCCAGTGTAGCCCCATATTTTCCCTTT
>RJWT010013231.1:0-21902 GCA_004365215.1 Cuniculus paca | reverse complement strand
AAATAAGCCAAAAACCCAAATAAAAATAACCATATTTTCTTTTTACTGTAACTACTTTATAGAGGGTATAGGAATATTTTTAGGAGTATTTTCCACAGAGATATTTATAAATGAAACTGGCACATGTCAAGTGTGGGTGTACCTTGTAGAAGAGCACCACCTGCTGGCAGCACTCTGGTTTCATTTCTTAAACTCATTAGGTAGGGGACTGAAATAAATAAAAACCCACTGATAGTTACCGGGGTAATCCGCAAAGGTCAGTCATATTTATCTTTCGCTTCCTTCCCCTTAAAAAACTTCATCTTCATTCAACACTTCAGTGTATGAGAAACAGTAAGAGTTGATAGTGCTGTATTTGGAGTAGTGGTAGCTGCTAGTAACCCATCTAACGTCAATTGGCTAAAAGACTTAGGAATAGCAATTACATCTTTCTTTAGGTTAATTTTTCACTTCCGCAGAGGTATCTGTAACATTGTCTCAAGCCTTAAGACATTTTGGAAGTAAGTGTTGAGCTCACATTTGGGAGTACTTATAAACTGGATTCCTAAAATATTTTTAAGCACTGCTTACCAAATCCACATCATTTTTACCTAATTCAGTAATAATTTAGCATTTTTATTTATGTTCTCAAAGTTTGCTTATGCTAAATAATTAAATAAATCTGTAAGCAAACCAATGGCAAAGGAGGCCAAAGCTGATTTGCTTTATTTAAAAAAATTTTTTTAAAGATAGAAACATAATAACCATGTTGTTTGGTGAAAAATAGTCCTAGGAAGAACAAAAATACTGAAGGAGAAAGTGGGAAGAATTGCCATGATATCTCTTAGATTGCATATCTTTAGAATAAACTTTGGAATTCTCTGGGAAGTATATGCATTGGTGTTAAAAGAATTTTAAATATATGTACTTTTAACACAGAACTACTTTAAAGGAACATTTGAGAATCCACAGTGGAGAAAAGCCTCATCTTTGTAGTATCTGTGGGCAGAGTTTTCGGCATGGAAGTTCATACAGGTAAGAAAAGCTGTTTTCTCTTATATTGAGTAAAAGAAAATTATGTCTCCAATTTAGTTTTATTTTCTTATTAATTTTTTGTGTGGAATTAAGACATTTCTTAGCTTTTACGATATACAGAGTTGTGCAAAAAAAACCCTACTGAGTAGATTTCTCTATCAGATTTCCCTATGTATCTGAATATTATTTTCTGTACATAAAATATTGAATATATTATTAGCAAGTTTACTGAATGATTTACTAAGTTATTATTAAAGTTTTTAAGAATTGTTTTTCTTTGAACATTTGTTAAAATTCTGATGTTCCAAACGAAATATTTTTTAATTTCTTATTTTAAGAGTATCTTTAGTATGACAAACACGGCAAGATTAAAAACTCTAGAATTCTCAATTCTAGAAAGTCTTTTGGGGGTTCTTACTTACTTAATTGTTTTTATGATTGACTCTCAGACCATACTATAGTTTGTATTGTTAGGTTTTTTTTTCTAAAGAGGTAACCTCTTATTATGAAATGCATATATAATTTTAATTTTTATTAATGCTCTGTAGAATTTTAATTTTTTTAACCTTTGCAGTACTGGGAATTAAACCCAGGATCACACATGCCAAACAAGCATCTACCAGTATGCTACATTCCCAGCCTTTTTTTTTTTTTTTTTTAATTTTGAGACAAGGTCTCACTAGGTTACCTTGGCCGCCCTCCAACTTGTGAATCTCCTGCCTCAGCCTCCCAAGTAGCTGAGATTATGGGCATGCACCACCACACCAGGCTTAGAATCTTAGTCTTAAGGCTGTAATATTTATACTTTCACTTGTTACTTACCTCTAAGTTTAAACAGAATGTTTCCCCTTTAGATTTAGTCTAGTCTGTTTACTAATTTTTGTTATATCTCCATTTTATGGTAGAATCAACACTTGTTTTGGCAACTTGAATGGGAAAGCTGTTCTTTTCACTAGGATATATATGTAGATAGAAGATTACAGGGATAAAAATGATTCAAGTTAAATGAATTTTATTAATCTAAGCCTTTTATAATCTATTTTAGAGTCACTATAAAATGGGCCCATTTTGTTCAATCAGTGTGAAGTGGTACAGTGTAATTTTCATAAGGTTGAGGCCCTCTAGAATAAGTAAATGCTCAACTGTCAATTTGTAAGCAGTATCAGTTGTCCATAATGTGATTAATCTTTAATTATCTGCTCTGTCATTTGCTGTTATTATCATGTGCTTAATCATTTGCACACTTAACCTCATTTGTATGATTCTAATTCCTGAAATGCACCTGTTTTTGTATCTCTGGGAGTTGGCTAGTCAGATAAAAAATTACTCATATATTTGGTAGATTCAGTGAAGTAGGTAGACTAAGATTTGAACAAGTTGAGACATGATCTGGAAGTGCTGTGAGTATGTGCAAATGTTGACATACATTTTTGAAAGGGGTGAATAGGAACCTTGGGATCAATTGATGAAACACTGGCAAGAACTCTGAAAGTCATACATAGGAAGTAAATGATGTGTGTGTGGTTAAGTGGACAGTTCAATTTTCATTAGTTATAATTTATTCATTATCAAGCATTTTTCTTCTGGTTGCTGAGTTTCAGTGATCATCAATTCTTTTCTCACAGACTTCACTTACGTGTACATCATGATGATAAAAGATATGAATGTGATGAATGTGGGAAAACATTTATTCGTCATGACCACCTTACTAAGCACAAAAAGATACATTCAGGTAAACTATATTTTGTATTATTAGTTTTAGAATCCTTTTTAAAAACACCTGAAAAGAATATAATATTGCATCATATTTATGTTGTTGGCTGTAATTTTAATAATTTGGAATATTTTGATCTCTTCTTTGTAATGCTGGTTCTAAAACTTTTTGGAAAAAGAATATGAAAAGGAAATAATTTTATGACATTTTCAGTGAAATTTTAATCATTTGATCACCTTTTGTGACTCTGATGTATGTTTTAAAGTTTAATTTTAAACAAATTCCCAAAAGAGGCAATTTTCATGTTGTGTTAATATGTGTGTAATTACTACTGGTGCTTCCCTAAAGAGAGACTATCTTAATATTTCTGATTTTGCTTGTGTTTGAGAAGTTGATGAAACTTTGGTATTTAAAGAGAAACGACTATAACTGAGTATTAAAGTTTATGTTATAGTGAACTTTGAAACTCTGTCATTGGAAAATAGAATCGTAATAATCCGGATCAATTTCAGATCTTTATACTGTATATATAATTTTTATATTCTGGGGATTTCTTTCATATTTTCCTCTCAGATTGATGTTCAGGAAGTGCTAAGAGAGCCAACTATGTGAGCACAATAATGGGAAAGAGCCATCTTTGAGCACAGTAGAACAGGTGATTATTATTGTTATTATAAATATAATTTAAATATATAGTATGCATATTGTCACTTTTAAGAGATGCTAAAGGTCTAGTGACTGTTATCATTGAAGTAAATGTGTTTTTATTTCTAGGAAGAGAGTTCTAAATTCCTAATTCTAATCACATGTGTTAATTGCACACTGGCATTGAGAGTGATTTTTAAAGACTAAACCATTGTAGCTAAATGTAAAAATAGAGAATCATTTAGATTTTTTCTGTGTATTTGTGTTTTGGCTCATTGCAAATGTGAGAAATCCCCACAAGTGAAAATCTTCTAAAAGCAAGGTACAAAGATCTGAAAATGTTTAGGTCCTTTTTTTCAAACTTAAAACAGCTTCATTTCAATTTAATGTTTGTTTGAGGTGTTTCATACCCAGACATATGGTCCTAAAAAATACCCGGAATTTTGAATTAATTTCATTTCTCTTACTCTGTTACATTGAAAGGTAAGATTTGATGTCCACAGCAGAAGGCTGCTGATTTCTTCTGCCAATGGGGAAAAGATTCACATCCATGAAATTAAGCCTAGATTTTTTTTAAGGAAAGATACTTGAGTAAAGAATATAAAAGGAAATAGCATAGCATATAAAACATGGCTTTATTTTCTGGGTATATTTGCCACTATATGATGTTCCTGTTTGATCATTTGTTTCTGGTAAAAAAAAAACTAAAATGTCTACTACAATCAAAGTATTTGGGTCTTTATTTTTAGGTGAAAAGGCTCATCAGTGTGAAGAATGTGGAAAATGTTTTGGTCGGAGGGATCATCTTACTGTTCATTATAAAAGTGTGCACCTTGGAGAAAAAGTATGGCAAAAGTAAGTGAAATGTCTAAGAATTAGTACACTGGCTGAGTCTTGATTGGAGGAAATTTACAACAATTTTATTTTATTTAATTGGTGATAGGTTAACTCTTTCTAGTTTCTATAGCTTCTCATTACAGACCTGAAAGCATATTTTCCCTGCTTGTTTCTACTTAAAGACCAGGAGGTGGTAGACATTTACTTTTATTTAAATGCTAATTGTTTAATATATGTCATAGGACTTACAATTAAATTTTGAATTTGGGATTGTTTCACTCAAAAATACTTTTTAAACACTGCACTGTGTTACTTATCAAATAAAGTCTTGAGCAGTTTGTAACTTTATTTTTCCTACTTATAATAAAAACAGAGGACTGTATTTCCTTTTTATTTAGGTGTTAAATTTATTTTATTCATAAGTTAAATGTAAAATATTTGTGAAGAAGTAAACTGATGAGAGCAATGTCAGTTTCCTTCCTATACATTTTTATTAATGCATATTAAATTTACAAAATACCAAGTTTTATTGTGGGATTGTCATACATTCATATATTTTGTTCATATCCATCTCTTTATGACCCTCTCTAACATACCTTCTCCCCTCCATCAATCCCCTTCCACTTGTCTAATAGTCTCCCTCCTAATTTCATGTCACCTTATTGTTTTTCTAAATTCCACACATAGGGGAAACATATGAAACTTGTCTCTCTGTGCCTGACTTATTTCAATTATCATGATGCTCTGCATTTTCCTGCAAACGACATTATTTTGTCTTTATGGCTGCATAATGTTCCATTGTGTGTGTGTGCGTGTGAATGTGTTACTTTTTCTTCATCCGTCCGTTGAAGGGCACCTGGGATGACTTCGTATCATGGCCATTGTGGATCATGCTGCAGTAAACATGGGTAGGCGGACTTTAATTCTTTCAAGTATATACTAAGGCCTGGTATAGCTAGATGATGTGGCAGTTTCATTTTTAGTTTTTTGAAAAAACTTGCTACTGATTTCTATAGTGACTAGTAATTTACATTCTCACAAGCAGTTTTTTTCCCCAGTCATGCTGGACAGCAGTTACTCTTGATAGCCATTCTGATTGGAGTGGGATGGAATCTCAGTATAATTTTGATTTGTAGTTCTCTGATGATTAAAGATGTTGAATATTTTTTCATGTAATTATTTGCTATGTACGTTTCTTTTTTTGAGACGTGTTGAATTCATTTGTCCGTTTTTTATTAGATATTGGTTCTTTTAGAGTTAAACTTTTTTTGAGTTCTTTAGTTATTGATACTATTAATCCTTGGTTGGAAGAATAACTAGCAAAGAGTTTCTCCCATTCTGTAAGTTATCTCTTCAGCCTGGTAATTGTCTCCTTTGCTGTGCAGACACTTTTTAATTTGATGCAATCTCATTTGTTGGTTTTTGTAGTTACTTTCAGGGTTATTAAGAGTTTTATACAGGAAGTTTTTGTGTGTGCCTATAACTTCAAGTGTTTTCCCTCATGTTTTATTCTGTTGCAGAGTTTTAGGTCTTAAAACTAGGTCTTTGCATTGAATCCATAGATTGTTTTCCATAATGTGGCTTTTGGAACAATATTAATTCTGCCAATCCTTGAACATGAAAGATCTTTCCATCTTTTATTGTCTTCCTCAATTTCTTTCTTCAGTGTTACATAGTTTTCATTATAGAGGTTTTTCACACTCTTTGTTATACTGGTTCTTAGGTATATTTTTTAAGCTATTCTGAATGGAATTGTTTTTCAGATTTTTTTCTTTGTGAGTTCATTATTGGTGTATATGAAAGCTATAGATTTTAATTTTGTATCCTGCTATTTTGATGAATTTGTTTGTTGATCATATCTAAAAGTCTTTTGCTTGAGTCTTTAGGATTTTTTAAGCATAGGATCATAGAATCTACAAATCAGAATAACTTGACTTCTTCCTGTTTGGATCCTTCGAATCCTTTTCCTTGCCTGATTGCTGTAGCTAAAATTTCAAGCTCTATTTTAAATAGGAATGGTGACAGAGGATAATCTATTGTCATTCCTGATTTTAGAGGAAATGCTTTCAGTTTTTCTCCACTTAGTATTATGGTGGCTATGGGTTTATCATATAGATAGCTATTATTGTATTAAAGTATGATCTTTCCTTACCTAGTTTCTTTAGGGCTTTTGTCGTGAAATTTTTTTTTTCCCTGCAGAGCAAAGTCAGCTTTTTTGTGAATGCAGATTTTGAAATTTAAATCATCCTTAGTATCTGTTTACATAAAGTTTATTCACGTTTTAGTATGTAATTTTACGCTTATCATCATCACCATTAAAACGTAGAAGAGTTTTACCACTAAGGAAATTTTTTTGGTGATACTTTATAGTGAACCCTTCCTTTCCTCTTCAGCCCACCATTGATGTGTTTTTGTTCCTTTAATTTTCCTTTGTATATTTAATGGCTGATAAGAATAAAAGTTCAGCGATTCAAAGCAGGGTATCTTTTTATAGATTGGTTGATAAATATAACTGGAAGAGGAAGAACTAGAGGTATTATTGGTATTTAAATACTTGTTTCTTCAAGTTTCTCTGCTTTATTAATGTGGTAATTAAATGTACAGTTACAAGTAAAGATGTGAAATGTTTTCATTGTTACTAAATATTGAAAAACTTAAACTTTTTTATTCTTAGATATAAAGCAACATTTCATCAATGTGATGTTTGTAAGAAGATTTTTAAGGGAAAATCAAGTCTGGAAATGCATTTTCGGACACATTCAGGTAAAACTTTTCAGGTATTTTGTATATATTTTTGTGTAATTATTCAAGAGTAAAACGTGTCCATATATGTTCTTGGTAGAATGTTTTTCACCATTAAGATTTGTACTTCTGGCAGGCACAGTGGTTCATGCCTGAAATTCCAGCTACCTGGAAGACTGAGACAGGAGGATCACAAATTCAGGCCAGCTTCAGTATGTTAGTGATTTAGCAAGACCCTGTCTCAAAAAAAGCAGGCTGGGGAAGTAGTTAAGTAGGAAGACTTTGGGTTCAATTTCAGTACTGCCAAAAAGTTGCAGTATTTTGAGTCTCACTTTTTATAATTTGGGAAAATATTTTTGTATAGTAATTTACTAAATTTTTAGTGTTCATTTTCCCCTTTTTTGTTTTCCAGTTGTTTTTTATTTCATTTTCTAAAGACTTTTCTTAGGTTTTGATTATCTGGGTTTTTTTTTTAGCTTTTATTAAAAAAGAGTAACACAGATATGCCTTTATTGTTGTTTTCACCAGGTCACCATTGTATATTTTCTTTTGCACAGCTAGTCATGATTTATACGTAATCAATGTTGAAATCATTGCAGAACTTTTCATTTTCTTTTGTTGTTGTTGTTGTTTTGTTTTCGTTTTTGTTTTTTTGAGGCAGAGTTTCGCTATGCAATTCAGGCTGGCCTTGAACTCACTTTGTAGCCCAGGCTGGCCTCCAACTCACAGCAATCCTCCTATCTCAGCTTCCTGAGTGCTGGGATTATAGATGTGTGCCACTCCCAGCCTCAGAAGTTTCCATCTTCTAACTCTTCCCTTTTTTCCCCTTTTGGAAAGCAATTACATTTTGAAATACAGACTATTATATTTTTATCTTAGACTTCTTGAAAGAACCCTAATTATACAGTTATAACTGCTTTGTTCTGTATTCAGTTTGGATTTTGTCAATCTGCTGTTCAAAAAGAGAAAAATAATTGATTTAAAAATATTAGAATGTCAAATAACCGAATTTGGGGTTTTAAGTACCAAAGAGTTATAATAAAGATTTATGATTGGTACAGCGCTGTTATTAAAAGCAAAATTATACCTTCCTTCAAATGAAAAAGTTATAATTTAGGGGTACTTATGTGGAAGTGTAAAATGAGCAAACTAAATACTGTCTTCCACGTCAGTTACAGGTGTAAGAGCCTAACAGAATTTATGACTTCAAAGAGATGATGAGTTTATAGAAAGTTAATTTGAGACCATTCCATTGATGATTTAAGAATTATAAAACTTCAGGAATTATTCTGGAAGAGAAGTTTAATAATAGTGATTGAATTGCATTCAAGTTTTTGAAAACATTGATTTGTGGCACTGTAATTTTGTGGCCAATAACAATATCGAATTCCTACTGGATATGGTTACACACACCTATAATCTCAGTACTTGGGAGCTGAGGTAGGAGGATCATGAGGAGTTTGAGGCCAGTCCGGGCTACATAATTTCTGTCTTACCTTAGCCTCTTTATATAGTTACCTAAATTTATTTTAAAGATATAAGTTACTCTATATACTGCTTTAGGTATATTCTATTCTTATTTTTTTCTCTCATTCATGATTTATTTAGAATTATATTCCTCAGTTTCTAAGTATTTGAGAATTGTTCTGAGCATGCTTATGTTATTGATTTCTCTGTTAGTTTTACTCTGAAGAACATATTCAGTTTTTCAACATTCTACATTCTTTCTTTCTTTTTTTTTATCTATTCTATAAGTTACTGAGAAATCTATGTTAAAATCTCTAACCATCATTATAGAATTTTTTTTTTTTTCTGCAGCACTGGGGATTGAACTCATGACCTCATACTTGCCAGGCAGGTGCTTACGCCACTGAGCTAAATCCCCAGCCCTATAAATTATTTTTCACTTTGATTTCTTCTATTTTTTACTTTATATATTTTGAGGCTATGTTATTGGATAGGTACAATGTGTTATATTCTTCAGTTGAAAGGTCATTTTATTCTAATAGTATAATGAGATCCTCTTTATAATGAGATAAAGCAGCATACTTTGATAGTGTTGAATCATGTTTTTTTCTTCTCTTCTAAGGACATGTATTTAAGATGTATGTCTTTTGATCATTAACCTATTATCTATTGTACATAACAACAATATTTAACTTTTAATTGGAACATTTAGTTCATTTAAATTATCTGATTTCTCATTTAGACTTAGATTTGTCATGTTATTTGTGACTTCTATTTCTTGATACTTTTGTTTTCACTTTCTTTATAATTATTGTCGTATCTGTTTTCTCCTCAGCTTGTTAAATATATGTTTTCCTTGTTCTTTTAGTGGTTACGCTAAATATGACAGTGTATATCCTTAAACTAGAAGCACTTGACCTTGTAAGAAATGTTAAAATAATTAAAATTACTCACTTTTCTGACACTGCAGATTATAACACCATATCTTTTTCATCTTTTCTGTATTACATATATTTTAATTCTATAATTTCACATGTACTTTAATGCATGTAAGTCATTAATTATTACTTTTGGTGTACTGGGGATTGATTCCAGGAGTGTTCTACCCTTGAGCTACATCCCCAGCATATACCCTTACCCCCTTGTTTTTCGTTTTTAAGACATGTCTTGCTAAGTTGCCCAGGCTGGCCTTGAACTTGTGATTCTCCTGCCTTGGCTTCCAAGTGGCTATGATTACATTCATGAACAATGGAGCCCTACAATTTTTTTGTTTTAAATAAGTAATGTCATTTACACTTAATCATATATTTACCCCTTACTGTTTTTCCCCTTGTGTTACCATTCTTCACCAAGAATTATTTCCTTCTGCAAAAGAAGCAGAACGGTTCCTTAGTTTTTATTTCTCTGATCTCTGTCTCCCCAGCACCCCTGGATTGCTGAAATACCTGCCAGCCATTTAGTTTTCCAGTCCTGACTTCCATCTGTCTCACCCAGCAAATGTTAACCTTAGGAATTAGCAAATACAGATATTTTGGTTAATTTCTCTCTTAATTCTTTTCTTGTCAGGCTTCCAACAGCTCAAGTACCAGTTTTATCTTCCTATTCCATTGATGTTTCCTCAAGCCCTAGGCCAAGACTTGCCCCCTGTTTCCCACACACTGAGTCTCAAGTGCTTTAGAGAGGGAAGTCCTGCCGTATTTCTGTGTCTCCAGAATTTTGCCCCGTGGGATTCTGGCTGACCTGGTTGTGCTTTTTGTGCCTGTTAACAGTAGAGATTTTTGTTTGTTTGTTGTACCCTTTTATTTTCCCCCTCTCCAGCAAGATGCATGATGTGATATAAATGACTTTATGAAGTCTGCAATAAAAGCCCCTCAAGTTACATTCTTAAGTACTATGTTTTAATATCTAAAGATAGCTAACCTGTGGATGACTTTTTTAATTCATAAAATTAGCTTAGCTGAGAAGTAGCTTACATCTCTTTACATCGCTGAGTGTTTTTAGTTTCATGAGTCCCCCTCAATTAGCAAATTGAACCCAGGACCTTGTGCATGGTAGGCAAGTGCTCTAGCACTAAGCTACATTCCCCAGCCAACCTTTCTGCTCTTAATAGATTCCTGTCCATGCCCTAGAAAACACCTTTCTTTGGTTGCCTTTTATCTCTTGATTTATAATCTTGAGATCCCCAAACTTGGATTAATTATTGTTAAATAGATAATTTTACTATAGAAAGTCTTGCTATAAAAATTATTTTTTGATTCTGTATTTTTCCTTTCATCAAATTCATAATACTATATTGCCTTTTTCTATTTGTGTGTCTTTAAACACTCTAAACTTGCTAAATACATTTTATAATGTCAATATTTTCCTTATGGAATTTTGTCCTTACAAACCTAAATTGTTTTTTCTACTGAAAATATCTTTTTACAGTGATAACAGAAAGTTCTGAAAAGAACATATTTATGTGGGACTCACTTTTTGAAAAGTATTCATCACACACTAGAATTGATTGACTCTAAATTTTAAAAAGAAGGAAATTGCATTTGTAAAAGCTTTTCATTAAGACACTCAAGGGACCATCGTGGCTAGAATTATGCCAAAGGAGAGCACTTTAAAGTAACATTTTTTTTGTTTTAAAAGTAAAGGATGCTTTTTGGTGGTGTTACCCATGTTATAGTGATGTCATTTATTTTCAGGAAGAATCAGCTCATTGTATGCAAGTATTAAAGTCAGGAATTAATAGAAAAAACTTTATAGTTCTTGCACTGTGGAAGTTTAAGCTTTTTTTTTAAATGTTGTGAGGCATTTAATACTTACTTTAGGCATTCAAATGTAACTTCAAATGTCGAGTTCACTGTATGCTATATGTACTTACAGGTACTTTAAGAAATGTTGATCTTTGTATAAAGTGACTTCATATTTTTCTTCTGCTCTAGCAATGTCAATAGGACAGTTAGTACAGAAACAGTAAAAACTCATATCACCAGGGACCCAGCATCCCAGTCTGTATAAATTTTCTGTCGATAAGATTTGAAAGTTTCAGTGGGCTGCCAAGTATTACACAGTAATATTTAATAATTATTTGAAATTAGTATTTCAACTTGATGTAATTATCCCTTAATTTTGTAGAACTAATTATGTTTTAAATGGAGAGATCAAGACAGTAATGGTATCAGCAAATCTATGTAACAACATGTAATCTAGGTATGACTTTGTGTCTATTGCCATTTTCATATGAGTACATTCGTATTCATTTGCTGCCATAACAACCACAAACTTAGCAGCTTGATCAATACAGATTCATGGTTTTATAGTTCTATATATAGATCAAAAGTCTGGCGTTGGGCTCATGTCTAGGTGTTGGTAGAGCTATATTTCTTTCTAAGGTCTCTAGGGAAGACTGCCACTCCCCGAAGTTATTGGCAAAATTCAGTTCTTGAAGGTTGTAGCTTTCCTGCCAGTAGTAAGCTGAGAAACTTTCATAGCTTATAGTGGCCACCATATTCTATTTTCCATTTTCAGACACACCAATTTGGGGGATGGAGTTCTCATAATACATCTCCCTGACCCATTCTTCTTCATTTATCAACTACTTTTTGAGATTCTTGTCTCAAAAATGATAGATAATGCAATCTCCGCATTTCAAGATTTTAACCTTAATCATATCTGTATGGCAATTTTTACCATGTAATGTATTCATAACTTCCATGGATTGGAATACGCCATCTTTGAGGGGCCATTATTCTACCTATCATGTTGGCTAACCTAAGATTATTTAGTGTTTTATATAAAAGTAAAATAAAACTATAGTATGAGACTCTATATTCAGGAAGAATTAAAAACTGATCCAGCTTCTTTATTGTTTCTGCCAATCAACTTTCCTTATTTTGACCTCAGGCTAAATGTGAGGTCATTCTAAATGGATTGTTCTGATCCAAGGAACCAGGTTACACAGAGTTGTGGTTTTTTTGGGTTTTTTGTTTATTTGTTTGTTTGATTTTCCTTTCTCCTTGGATAGAAAGACCTCAGATGTCTCAGATTAACACATTTTTGTGTGCTATAGAGGCAGTAAAGAAAGTAATCATAACAATAGCTAAAGTTTATCAAGCACTTAAGTAAGTGTAAGGTACAATGCTAATCACTATTACATTATTTTCTCACTTAAGTACTATAATTATTTTCATGTTACAAGTAAAGAAATTAAGCTTAGAAATTGGATAGCTTGCTCAAGATTTGGTGAATAAATGGTGTAGCCAAATTTCCAGCTATCCTTTTGATGTTTATTTAACTCATTCTCTATCAGTCTGCTGGACTATATTTTGTGATAGCATACAATATTATTACTCTTAGTAAGTTTTTGTAGGTATACATATGGAAAATTTGCTATTAAATCATCAAATGGATTCAGCTTAAATTTTAATTTCATTTTTGTTCATACAGGTGAAAAACCATACAAGTGTCAAATTTGCAATCAGTCTTTTAGAATTAAGAAAACTTTAACAAAACACCTAGTTATTCATTCTGATGCCCGACCTTTCAACTGTCAGCACTGTAATGCAACATTTAAGCGGAAAGACAAGCTAAAATACCACATTGACCATGTGCATGGAATTAAGTCTCCTGATGATCCTCTCAGTACTTCTGAGGAAAAACTTGTGTCTTTGCCAGTGGAATACTCATCGGATGATAAAATCTTTCAGACAGAGACAAAACAATACATGGACCAGCCCAAAGTGTATCAATCAGAAGCCAAGACTATATTACAGAATGTATCTGCTGAAGTGTGTGTTCCAGTAACACTGGTTCCAGTTCAGATGCCTGACACTCCAAGTGATCTGGTTCAACATACTACAACACTTCCACCATCCTCTCATGAGATCTTGTCACCACAGCCACAATCCACAGATTATCCACGTGCAGCTGACTTAGCTTTTCTGGAAAAATATACCCTGACTCCTCAACCTGCAAATATAGTTCATCCAGTCCGACCTGAACAAATGCTAGACCCTAGAGATCAGTCTTACCTTGGAACATTACTGGGCCTTGATAACACTACTGCTGTTCAGAATATTTCTGCTGATGAGCATCATCCATAAGAAAACATTCCACAGACTTTTTGATGGTTGTGTGCTAATGGTAGCCAAAAGCTGGTGGCTTTTAAATTAGTAGGACTGCTATTTTTTTTTTAATTTTCTCTAGTTTCTTGAGTCCTCAGAACAATTTCAAATCAAGAAAACTGTTAACTGAGCATATGAATATTTGGACATACTTTGGCATAATATTTAAATGTTTTTGTGATTTTTAAAATCAGTGCTAATTTTTAATGGTTCTTAAACTTTTCAGAATTATTAGCTGCTGACATTATCAGGGTTTTTTTGTAATCATAAGTGGACATTTTTATTGTTTAGTCTCCTTTTTCCTCTTTCCCGTCTTACAAACAAGTTTAAGGATCATGTAGCCATTAAGAAGTAATGTGAGAATATACTGGTAATTCCAACTACTCTGTATCCTAACTTAAGATTTATTATTATTATTTCATCCAGATTTTTAAATTGAAATTAGAAATTCAAAGGTATAAGAAAGTTTGGGGTATCTCTATGTTGTCTTGACATCTATCCATAATTTTAGGTTATCATTCTCCTTTGAACTTTAGACAAACTCAGAGCCAGAAAGCTAACAGGCAAGATTAGCATGTTAAAAAAAGTTTAGGATTGAAATGGTAATCCAGATAATTTAATTTTGCTTATACTTCAATCACTATGAACAAGAAGTGGCAAACATAGGTTTAGGTATTTAATTATACAAGTTGAAAATGTGTTGAAAGAAAAATATGCCGTCTTTAACTGGGTATCTTCAAGGTAAGTTCACTTTTTGTACTTTATCATTTATTTCAGAAACATTAACAATATATCACAGCTTGCATCTTCATCTCACTAAGTAAGGGGCAGTTATAAATAATGCCACTTACTTTAACATGCTACTTTGGGTTGTATTTAATTTGTCTAATTGAAACTGGGAAGCAGAACCTTCATATTTTATGTATAATTGTTAGAAAGTGCCAAACAGATTGTGAAATTTGCACCTAATTTAACCTAATATTGTTTAATTGAATGGAACTTCTACTACTTGTGTACAGATTTACATCCAATCCAGATCTTTATTTTTGCTTTCGTATAAGCCTAATATCTATACTTATCCTTGATTCTTATTTTTGTATGAGACAAAAGTCAAGGACTTGTTGAAAGGAAATAGCAATTGCAGCAAAACCTCACTGATTAAATTCAATTAAGGAAAGGTCAGAATTATAAGATACTTTTAAAGTTGTGCACTTTCCATTTATCAAGTCAATTTGAACTTAAACTAGCATAATGTTTCCCATTAGGGTGCTTGAAGATTAGTCTAGTCAGGATTGATTTACTATTAACCTGCTATTTGTGTATAAAGGATTACACAATGCCAATTTAAAAAGTTCTCTATTTGTTTTGTTTACACTTCTAATTGCTTTAAGCACTTTTTTGTGTGTAAACTGTAAAGTCTGGCCTGGCCTTGTGAAAAAAAAAATCACAAATAAAATAATGAACTTTCAGTGAGTAAAATTTAACCAGTTAGTAATAGAGGAAACTGTTAAGCACTTAAGAAATGAAGGTACTTTATAGGAACATTTGCCATATTAATGATGATAAAAGAAAAAATGTTGAGAATTGAGGCAGTTAACCAAAGTAGTTGATATAAATAATAAAACCAACCTGCGTTTTGCCTTATTTACCAAGGTTTGGTTGCAATTACCTTAGGAGCAATAGGCATAATTGCTGTATTATTTCTTCTTTTTTAAAGCATTGTGTGGAAAGGTAATATCTTGGGTACTTACACAATTGAGCTTGATTGTATGAGGTACTATTAGTTTCTTAGTCCTTAAAATTGATGGCAAAAGATTCATCTTTATGATTTTTATCATAAAGACTGACAAGATTTTAATTAAAAATCATACTATAGTGAAACAAACCATACCTAAAAATATTTCTACCTTATGTATAAGCTAATACAGAAAAATGTGGACATATGAAAAGGCAAATGTTATATATATGTGTGTATATTATATGGTATATTGTATATTTGGTGGCAAAAAAGGGAATGTTGCATTTTCACATTGAAAAGAATACTGTGCATTTTGAAGGTATTTAGGTTTCTTTTAATAATAATATTGTAATGCTTTATGTGATTTAATTGGTTTACATAACACTTTTCTGGAACACATCTCTTATGTAAAGTGAATACATTTGTATAATTGTAGTTAGTTATTTTGAGTAATTTAAACTCGAGTAGTGGTTTACTGTTTTCTAAAATGCCTTCACATGTTACTTCATTTGAACCTCATAACCAGCTCTAAAATAGAAAGACATGACATATTCCTGCTTTAGAAAGAAAGCATCTGATATTAAGGTTAAAGGACCTATTGGAGCTCATGCGGCCAAAGCGGCAGAGCGACTAGGAAGGAAAGAAGAAAGATAGCATTGATGAATGCTTACCATGTGCCAGGCACTACATTCTCTTACTCTCAACCCAGTCGTCGAGGTAGGTAGTATACTTCTTAGGAAAAAATGCGTGGACAAAATAACAAGAAAATTAATCCGCTGCCTATAATTTCTAAAAGTGTGGGGCATTTTTTTAGATTGGGAAAACCTCATGGATTTGGGCAAACTGAATGTATATAAGCTTTTGAAGTTGGCACAAAAAGTATAAAATGAGGCCTATGGTTTTTAGTTGATCTTTCTGTAACTTTAAAACCCATTTATTTTGTAACTATACTTAAAATTTTGAATCTCACAGTTAAGTTTAGCCTCATTGAGAATTTTTTATTTTATGAGCATAATTTATTGTTTTAAATTAATGTTTTAGCAGATAGAAGTTAGCACTTAATCTGTAAATTGAATAATTTATCAAGTGCAGAAATTTATTAACCTAATCAGTTTTGACTTAAATGCACCAAAGATTTTTAGTAGGTATTAAATCATTAAAAGAATTTAAATTCTTTGTCGTTTGAATAAATATTTGTCCAAAGAAGCACAGTTGAAGTCCTAGGATAATGGATTTTTTAAAAAATCATTAGTTTGAATACTAAGATTAAGTATTAAATGTTTGTGTTTGTTTGTATGTATAAAATAAGAGCGAAAGAAAATACTCTGGGAATAGTCAGACTGACAAACCATTTACAGTGAGAATACTGTTTTCCTCAATTTAATTGAATGTTATGTTTTTAGTGAACACTATTAAATGCTAAACAATAAGCTTATTTTTCACACTACATTATCAAAATAATTTTTGCCTTAGAGTTTTTTTAGGTCAAGTTGAGGTTATTTTTATAAGAAACCCAACGTACTTTTTACAGCCTAAAATCCCATTTAAGGTTAGAATTTCTTCCTTATGCCAGCAAGATAAAACCAACAACTATAAAGTAATCTTTGCATACTTTTAAGTAATCTTGACATTTATTGTGGAGAAAAGAGGAGTAGCAAAAACAAAAAAAAGTTTTAAATTGGTGCTCTAGTAAAGTGATGCTAGGTCATGAAATAAGTACATTAATAATTTTCTGTCAACCTTAAAAAGTGTCAAAACATTTTGTAGAGTAATTATGAAGTGTTACGTAAGGGTTAATATATAATTAAATATCATTTATTGCCTTTTACTCTACAGTTGAAAAAAAAGCAATGAAATCGGTGTGTTTATAATGTTGAATTTTCTTTCTACCATATCACTCCAGAATATTATTGATGAAAAGTCAGATTTAGAGCTCAGCTCTTTGACAGTGCCCTTTGATGCCATCTTTCTTTGTGCCTTTTCAAAGTGTTGTAGTTGGTTAGACTTGAAGTTAGATTGTACTTGTTAATAAATGATTTTGTTTTGTTCTTGGTTTGGGTTTGGGTTTTGTTTGTTTGGTTGGTTGGTTCTGGGTCTTATGTTTATGTTGCCTGCTGGTTAGGCAATAACTTTTTTTAGGTTGGTCTTTGTTTATGTAGGAAAATTGGCAGTAGTTACTAGAAAAAATTTGGTTTTATGATTTGTATATCATTTTTTAAAAAACTTTTATTGTGGCCTTTGTAGTTAATGTGAGGCCACTATTGGGCCTGTCTCTAGATGCTTGTTAGAAGGATCTGACAAATAAAACAAAATGAATAGTATGCATCTCTCTCTCTCTGCCTCTGTCTGTCTCTCTGTCTCTCTCACTCTCACTGTCTGTCTTTAATAACCAGTTACTATAACCATATAGCTCTGCATGGGGTCTCTTCTTTCTTCAGTTTGCCTACAACTGAAAAAGAGGTGCTAGTTTGAGATGAGTTTCTCATTTGGAGCAGCAATATTGCAACCAACTTATAACTTGAGTTGATCAACTCTGAAAAATTGAGGACCTTTAACAGTTGTAGTTTGGATAATCTAAGATCTAGTGCCAAATTTAAAGTGACTGAAACTGTATTCTTCAATAAGATCAAGTAGCATTTCCAAAACTTTAAGTAATATTATGGTATATGTTACAATTAAAGTAAATAATGGAGAGTTTGAAAATAATTTTCTAAACAATTTCTGGGAACTCAATAATTCTATACATCCTACACTTTTTTCTTACACATTTCCCTCCATATAGTCTTCCGTGTTATTTTGGAGATCCTCCCTTATTTCCTCTAAAATATTTTACTAAAATATTTTACTTACTACTTTATCCCTACAATATTAGCATGCTTTGTGCTCTAGCATTAATAAAATAGAAACAAAAAAATTAGGTTGTGTAAAAGATAAGAAAAAGATGATTTTGATAGTCTTTAGATTTGCTTACTCTTCCTGTTTTCAACTTGCTATGTATTGATCTTAACTCTATGACTCTTGAAAAATCCCACAATTTAAATTAATTCTCTGCAGCCATTTAAGTACAGAGAAATTAAGAGTTTTATTCAGACAATAAAGTTTATACAGTAATGAACATAACCTCTTTTTTTTAATTAGATTTTTAAAGTAACTGCAGTGCTTGCATTACTGTTAGAGATTCTAAAACATTTTTTGAAGAGCATGTACACATCTCATTACTCAGCCTCTTTGCTTGATATTCCTGCTTGCATTAAAGTTGGACAATGTACTGTGGTGTAATTATGGTATTTTATTCCTTCTAATAATCAGACTCTTATCCCTATAGATAAAATGATTACAGTGGATGATTGTGGCTGCCAAAAGATGCAAAGCTGGATATATAGCTGCTCCATGCTGTGTAATAAATGTTATGATTAAGGGGGTTTACGATGTACATTAAAGTAGAAATGTTTCTGAACTTGCTTTTAGTCTCAGATCATAATTTTTGTTTTTAATTAAGAACACTTTAAAAGCAATTACAAAGAAAATCTAAAATATCAAAATTCATTGTTGTCAACTGTGTGTCAAAGTATCTTGTGAGTTTTAATAGATATTTTGTTTGTCTCATGTTTAAGTATAAATGTCTTTATAGAAAAATCCATTTCTCTGTGAAAAATAGGAAGTGTCTTGTATATTGAATTAGTTCCTTGTGTTATTTTGATATTTAAAATAAATAGAACGTTCTTTGATCCTAATAAAAACATATCTAGGTTTTATTGAATTGCATTTCACAGCATGGGAATGAGTACTCTGCACACCTCTGTGAAAACTGAACGCAAAGACCTTGAACAAATGGAAAGCCCATTTATCTTTGGGCACATTTTTAAAACTTTTTCTCACAAATTACATATTTTAAAATATATATTAAATTTGTAAACCATTAAATAATGAGTTTTAAGTGTCTAATGTAAGTTCAGATATTCATGATACAATTTTTCTGGAAATAGTCATATTATGCTGTTCTTGAAGAGAAGTATAAGTACAGAAAATTCCGTGAACGAAATGAGTTGTTCAGTGTAATACTAAGAGTGGACAGTCTTAACTCTAAACCCCAGAAGCATATATTCTGGCTGTGGGAAAAGAGGCTTCTGGCTTACAGGATCAGTTGTGTGCTGGGAGACAGTACCCTAACCTTGCAAGCTGTTGGGTCCATCTGGACCCATATTGGGCCATTTTCATTTGTATCAGGGCAGTTGCTTCTGAGTGTTTAGAAGGCCAATAAATTCTATGACCCTGAGTCCGTTTCTATGAAATGAGTCTTCTGATCATTAGGCAGTGTTGAGTGTGATACTTACCTATTGCTGTCTGACAAATTATACAAACATGACTTAAAACAACAGGTAGTTGTTATCTCACAAATCTAAATATCAGGCATCTAGAAGTCCTATAGCTGGTGGTGTTGGCTCAAGATCCTTCATGAGATTGAAGTCCAGCTGTTAATTAGGGTTACAGTCTCAGCATGGAAAACTAGAGATCAGTTTTTCAGTGTTAGGGCCCATGTCATGCAGAGGATTATACCTCACTATTCTCTTGCTCTGCAGGTAGCTGTAATGGCAGATAAGGGAAGTATAGACTCAGACTGACATTTTTGATCTCTAATATTAAAGGCTGATTATTTTCCTGTCAGGTCTTATTTTCAAGGAAACATGTCTTTCAGGTGTTCATCCCCACCTCCTTTTCTGCTCACCCCTCAGAAAGAATCTGAAAGACAGTAAAAGCAACTCAGAATTTAAGATCAGTCTTTCCAAAACACAATCTTGGAAGTAATATTGCATCACTTCTGCCATATTGTGCAAATCATTAATTTCATTCCATAGGCAAAGGAAACAAATTAACCTTCCACTCTTGAGAGGAAGAGTAGCAAAGAATATTTGACATATTTTGAAAAACATCACCAATTTCATTGATTATACATAGAGCTGATGAAAACATGGATAATGGGGTTAGGCACCACAATTTATATTCAGAAAATGCTTTTATCCTAGACAGGCGAAATACTTTACTGGCATAAAGAGAAAAAGTTTTACAGTAACATACCATAGGTAAGGAGATTCCACTGGAGAACAAGTGGATTTCTGTTGGGAGTTTAGCACTGGCTTCCACAGCAAGCTGGGCACTCAGCTGTCTGTTAGATCAGCCATGGTGAGGTTGACCACGTTTGAGCCTCCATCCCTGCTGCCATTATTAATCCAAATGGGCTAAGTGAACAAGTAAATGGATTCCACAGAACAGGGTGTCTTTAGTTGATTGTTGAGCTTCTTCATGGATGTTCTCTGATAGACATTTACATGATACATTTGAGCTTCCTCTACCTATTTTGACAAGCCATTTTGCATGCCTCTCCTCAGACCATCCTGTCCCTAACTTCCATTTTGATTCTTCCAAAGCTCAGTTGACGAGCGTGTTATCTGTTGCCTCTGAAACAGCATGGAACTTTACCTTGATAATGTCTTCCTTATGAACTGGATTACCAGATATGCTATCTGACACCTTCACGAGGCTATTTACCAATCTCTAAGGATAGGCTGTAATACAATTTCATTTACATCTGACCAATCGCACACATCCATCTAAAACCAAGAGTTTTACTTTCTTCATAAAATCATGAGATCACCAGCTTCCCTTTAGTACAGTTTAAGAGCAAGACAGCAAAGTAGGAGAAAATGAAGTATATGGGAATGTAAGTTGCTTCTTTTGTTTATGTATTTAGGATCTGTGTAACCTTCGGCTTATACATGCCACTTCTGTTTGATAATGGAATGCTGCTTGTTAAATCCAGTTTTATGGTTCTTTAAATCCCAGGTGAACAAACTTTTTTTTTTATTTTACAGAAGATAAAACCAAGGAAAATAAAACAATAAAACCAGAACAAACCAGAGTGAGGGATACAGGACTTCACAACATTACAAAATCAACAATAGTTACCATAATGCCTTTTGTTGTCTTCAAAATAGCTGCAGATACTTTCAGATGCAGTAAAAATCAAACAGAACAGAATAGAATAGAAACAGTAAAAACAGTGAATACAATAAAAGACTACAAGACAATAGTAAATTCAAAATGGCTACCATATACATCTTACTATCATTGAAATAGCTGCTCATGCCACTGGGTATAACATTCAAACAAAGCAAAAGAGAATAAAACCCAACCCAACAAAACAATAAACAATGTAGGACTTCAGAGTGAGACTATAGGGAATCAAAAACGGCTACTACCCTCAGAAGGAGAGCCCCCCTAGATGCCACCCTGCATACCGCTATCTTCTGAACAGATGATCAGACCACTGGCCCTAGACCTGCAAGGCCAGTGAAACACCAAAGTACCACCAGCATTCTATTGCATTTTACCTTAATAGCTATCATCAGAGCCTGTGTTTCTCTGAATTCACCAATTGCTTGGCGGTGTGTGTGTGTGTGTATGACACTTTTGTTTGCCAGCCCACAAGCTTCAAGGAGCTGGGATCTAACTGTCCCCCTGCCAGCAGCAGCCCACGGGGAAAGGCTTGGCTCTGGAGGTCCCGATCCAGCAGCGGCCTGCACATGGCGCTGTTTCCATGGAGGCGGATCTAGCTCTCCCTTCCCCACAGTCC
>RJWT010013230.1:0-21894 GCA_004365215.1 Cuniculus paca | reverse complement strand
TACAAAGCTACTGTAATCAAATCAGCATGGTACTGGAATCAAAACAGACCTGAGGATCAATGGAATAGATTAGAAGATACACCCCCAAATACAAACACACTCAGCCACCTTATCTTTGACAAAGGGGCCAAACATGTTCACTGGAAGAAAGATAGCCTCTTTAATAAATGGTGTTGGAAAAACTGGCTTTCCATATGCCGAAAACTAAAACTAGACCTAAGCCTATCACCATGCACTAAAGTCAAAATGGTTCAAAGATCTAAACATTAAAACAGAAACACTAAATCTGCTGAAAAACAAAGTACATAGAAATCTTGAAGACATAGGGGTAGGTGGAGAATTCATGAACAAAAGTCAAACCGCACGGGAAACACTTCCCAGAATCAACAACTGGGATCTTGTCTTGTTAAAAAGTTTTTGCATGTCAAAAGAAATCTCCAACAGAGTGAAAAGAAAACCCACAAATTGGGAAAAAATTTTAGTCAACTGCCCTTCAGACAAAGGTCTTCTATCTAGAACATATAAAGAATTTTAAAAATATCAGGCCCTCAAAATTCAAAGACCCAATCCAAAAATGGGCATCTGAGATGAAAACACACTTCTCAGATGAACAAATACGAATGGCAAATAAACACATGAAAAAATGTTCAGTATCATTGGTCATTAGAGAAATACAAATTAAAACAACTCTGAGATTTCATCTCACACCAGAAAGAATGGCCAGGATCAAGAAAACCACCAATAATAAATGCTGGAGAGGCTGTGGGGAAAAAGGAACCCTTCTCCACTGTTGGTGGGAGTGCAGACTGGTGCAGACTGACTGTGGAGGTCAGTCTGGAGGTTTCTCAAAAAGCTAGGATTGGAAGTCCCATTTGACCCAGCTATTCCGCTTCTGGGCATATTCCCAGAAGAAGTGAAATCATCATACCACAGTAATATATGTGCAGCCATATTCATAGCAGCACAATTTGTAATAGTCAAATCTTGGAAACAACCCAAATGCCCATCAATTGAGGAATGGATAAAAATGATGTGGTACTTTTATACGTTGGAGTACTATTCAGCTACAAAGAAGGATCACACTGAGGCTTTTATAGGTAAACGGATGTGACTTGAGACCATACTCCCAAGTGAAATAAACCAAACTCACATGTGTAAACACCTCATTGTCTCCCTAGTGTAAGAAACTGAAAGACCCATTAAGATACAAAATTCCCAATAAATATGAGGGAAAGGTTCTGAAGTCCAATGGTGCTTTTATTCTTTCATTTGATTGGTTTACGTTTCTTTTCTACTATTTGATTGCAATATGTGAGAAGATAGGAACAGCTCTTTTGAAGAAAACAGGGGACAATAAGAGCCATTTTTGGTTTTTTGTTGTCTGATTTGAAGGCCTATAACACTTTCACTCTTTTGTTTATCTAGTCTTATATTATTTTGTTTTGAGTTTATTGTCTGTGAATGTATGAACAACCATTTTGAAGAAGGCAAGAGACACTAGGGTAGCCATTGTTAATCTCCTGTTGTTATGTTTTGAAGACCTGTATTGCTTGCAGTGTTCTGTTCTGAAATGCTATGTTATGTTTGACTCTATTCTGTTTTCTTTTGCTTTGTTTTGTTTTGTTTTGTCCTATTCTCTTTAAAATAAAAAAAAAGAAAAAAAAAGAGTGAGCTCAAGTCAATTATCTTATGTTGAACCTCAAGATTCTAGAAAAAAAGATCAATCTAAACCCAAAGCTTGCTTGAGGAAGAAAATTACAAAGATCAGAGCAGAAACTGATGCAATGGAGACTATGAAAATGATACTAAGACTCAATGAATCAAAGAGTTGGTTCTTTGAAAGATTAAATAAAATAGACATACCCCTAGCCAACCTAATCAAAACATGAAAAGAGAAGACCCAAATCCATGCAATTAGGAATGAAAAGCAAAAATAAAACATTTTTACCAGCTACTCCTCAGACAGCAGACTAGTATTTAGAATATATAAAGAACTCAAGAAACCAGACCCACCCCTACTCCAAGGTTAAAGACCCAGCCCAAAAATGGGCATCTGAGATATCTCCACTGTTGGTGGGAGTGTACAACCACTGTGGAAATCAGTGTGGAGATTACTCAAAAAAATAAAACTAGAGGTTCCAGTTTATGCAGATATTACCCTTCTAGGTATCTTCCCAAAAGAATTGAAAGCATCATACCATACCCATGTTTTATAGCAGAGCAGTTTGTAATAACTGAATTTTGGAAACAACCCAAATGTCCATCAACTGATGAATGGATAAAGAAGTTGTGGGGTTCCTTTATACTATATATTACTATTCTGCCATAAATAAGGATAAATGTAAGACTTTTTAGGCAAATGGAAATATCTCCAGACCATATTTTTGAGTGAAATAAATTGGACACACAAGTTTAAATATCACATTGTTTCCTTGTGTGAGAAACTAGAAGTACACATAAAAACCAGGTAAGAATACACTGGGATTATAGGTAAGTGGAGACAACTTGAGACTATACTCATAAATGAAATGAATCAGACTCACATTTGTAAATATCATATTATCTCCCTAGTGTAAAAAATAAATAATAACAATAAAAAACTGAAAGAGTAATAAGATCCAAAATGTACAAAGATATTGTAAGAATGGAAGGGAAACAAAGTGCTCAAGAGGAAAGAACAACTGGGACAGGGAAAAGGAGAAATGGAAGAAAGGAAAAGATTATATGTATGTAGGTTTACACATATAACTGTGTGTATGTATGTGTGCAAGATAGATGACTATACTACTGATCTCTGTTAATTCACCAAAATGAACAGTTCGTGCTGTCATTATTCAATTATTTGGTCATTTTTTATGCCTAGATCTTGTAATCTGAACAACTACTTCTGAGATAGCAGTATGGAATGTATTAACTAGTGTTGATTTCTTACTGTTTTGTTTTTGTTTCTGTTTTTGTTTTTAATTCTATATTATTTCTATCCTTTTTTCTGTTTTGTTTTTTAAAATTAAAAAAAAAGAATACGTTAGGAAGTAGAAAGAAAATGTTCCAATGAGAAAGGGAATATGTGAGGGGGAAGAAGAAAGGGAAAGAAAAGAAAGGTGAGGGAAGAGGATAAAAGGAAAGAACGAAGCAAAGATTTTGTTAATAAGGAGAGGAAGAAGGGGAAGGGAATGAGGAAAAAAGAAAAATCAAGATATATTTTTTGCAGGTACAAATTCCCTATGGTGAATGTGATCATTATGTGCAAAGTCCCTACAGTGAATGTGATCATTATGCATGCAAAAGTGTACCAATAAAATTATTTTGAAAAATAAATAAAAATTAAAAAGAGATAATCAAAGGAAAAATGGAAACAGAGCCTTTGCAAATCAGGAGAGGAAAAAGGGTTGAAGGGAGGGAAGAGGAATGGGAAAAAATGCATTAAGATATATTATGTACAACTAAAAATTCCCCATGATGAATATGACCATTATGTATGACAAACATGTACTAATAAAAAAATAAATAAAATTTCAATGCTATAGGAACTATTGCATTCCTAGTATATAGATGAGGAAAGACATATAATACATGCAATCTCAGCAGGTAAAAAAATAAAACCATAAGTTAAACACTTCCAGCATACACTGGCATAACATAAACGTTCCCACTCCAAAAAGGGAAACAGGGCAATTGAAAGGAATCAGACCAAAGCAAGACCGAAATCCAGCAGGGTAAGCAATAAATCCTGTAATTCCATGTCCAGCACATGAGGCATTGGTGGTGAGATATGAGCTCCAAAGTGCTAGGGCAGCGCTGTCCCTATGTTACTGCTGGTTGCAGCCCTCATGGTCTTTTTTTTTTTAAGGTGCCCTCTGCTCCCTGCCTGTGGCTTTCTTCAGCAGATGTTCCACGTTCCTGGCACCTCCAAATTCCTAAGGTCTCTACTGCACTTTCAACCTTGCTGTAACAGCTTCACCCACTGCTCCTTGGGGGCACAATGCCTGACCTGCCAGGCCTTCTTTTGAAATCTGGTTGTGAGCTTCCATCTCCCCATAACCCTTGCATTCTACATGTATACAGAACCAGTACCATATGGGCAACATGAGAGAGTCTGGGATCAGCTTCAGCAGTAGTCATGACCCCTTGGATCATGCCTACAGAGGCTTCCAAGTGCCTGGATGCTTGAGCACTGTAAATCGAATCTTGAGGAACTGTTCTCTGGGCAGCAGTCCAGAAAAGTCAGGAAGAAGAATGAAATTTTCTAAATTTATTTGTAATGATGGAAATATCTTCACAAAATATAAATTTATTAAACAAGCATTCAAAGATAAGATGCCAGAATGCAATTGCAGTAAATTGTCAATCTCATGAAAAAAATGATAACCACAGAGTGAACATTGTAGCACTTCTGAATAAATGTGAATAGCAAGGAACAAAAGAGGCATTGCTGTTGGTCCTGTTAATGACAGGGGATAAGGGGACCCCAGCTCTTTCCTTTCTCCTTTTCCACTTCCTGGCCATAAGATGAGCAGTTTTGTCCTGCCACTTGTTCCTATGATGCACCGCCACAAGCCCAAACACACTGAGGCCAACCACACATGGATTAAATCACGCAAAACAGTGAGCCAAAATAAACCCATTTCATTTACAAGTTGATTACCTCAAGTATTTTTTTACAGCAACAGAAAGCTAGCACACTTGGAGCCACCAGAAGCTGAAAGAAGCAAGGAACAAATGCTCCTCTTTGGCCTTTGGAGGAAGCATGGTCCTGCCAACATCTTAACTGTGGAATCCTGCAGCAGCTACAGAAAAATAATACAGTGGCATTTGCTGGTTTATGAAATGTGAACCACCTCACTGTGACTGATGCTAACCTAACTACATAAAGTCCCTGAAAACAGAGCTATAGAAAAATATATATCTATGTATACTTGCAAATATATACGTATATGTGTATATATATATATATATATATATATATATATATATATCTCCTACCATGTCAAAGTTACCCAGAAAAATAGACAATACAAATGACTAAAATCACTCAAATAGTAAGCTACCAGAAAGCTGACATTTTCATAAAACCCAAATTAATGCATTCTATAATTTATAATGGCATTATAGCATTACAAACTCTAAGCTACAAACTTGCTTGCAGTGAAATACTGCCTCTACTTAGTAACTGGCAATCATTAGTATATTGCCAATTTTTTTCTCATCTGCAGGCAAAATTCTTCTCTCATAAGTGGTCAGCAGAAATTAGAATTATGTTACCATCGTCTACTTCTATGGCGGTTAATTTTATTTGTTAATTTTTTTGTTTTGTTTTGTTTTGTTTTAAGACAGAGTCTCACTATGTAGTTCAGGCTGGCCTTGAATTCACTATGTACCCTAAGCTGGCCTCAAACGCGTGATGATCCTCCTGCCTCAGCCTCCTCAGTGCTGGGATTACCTGCATGCACCACCATGCCTGGCCATTATGTGTTCACTTGAGTGTCTAATGGGGTACCCCGGATTAAACGTTGCTTCTGGGTGTATCTGTGAGTGTACTTCTGCATGGGATGATTAATAAACAAGACCTCTCTAAAAGCATCAGGAATCATCCAGCCCACTGAGGGCCTGAATAGACCAAAGCATGGAGAATGGAGGAACTGACCCCTTCCCTGAGTTACTCTTGAGCTGGGGCGTCTCTTGTGGGATTTATACCATTGACTCACCCGGTTTTCAGGCCTTTGAGTTACGCCAACTACTTTCCTTGGTCCCCAGCTTACAGGTAGCAGATCAAGAAACTTCCTGCCCTCCGTAATCATGTAAATCAGTTCTTTATAATAAACCCATAGATAGAGAGAATAGATAGATACAGAGGATAGATCGATATAGATACAGATGTAGATAGATTAATGATAGACAGACATCAATATACTGTGTCTGCTTTTTTCTGGAGAAATTTCACTAATACATCATTGGTGAGGATAATGCCAGTACTAATAGTAAAATCAGTGGTAGGAATAATAATAGTAATTCTACAAAATATAAGACAGACAATTTCATTCATTTGCTGAGATAAAGAAGAAAGTAAAGTCAATGTCAAAAACCACGTCCTAAGGAGCTGTGAAAACGACAGCCCAGGTGAGAGCCCCAGCAGCTACCGGGGAGGGAGCAGGGCAGGGAAAGGCAGCTCTGGAGACCTGCGCAGGGAGGAAGACTTGTGGAAGGAGCCGCCTGGAGCAGACTGAGCCTGTGGCAGGAGCCTGGCAAGAAAACAAAGAGTGAGAGGGCCCTGCTGCCCGCTCCCAGGGCACCGAACTAACCAGGCGTGTGTTTTAGAGACGAACTGACAGTGAGAAGCAAACTTCAAAATCTGCAAGAATTATTCACGTCCCACACTGTTTCTATTCAACGAGGCTGGCAGAACTGGAAAGGAGCAGTGCCTTGGGTTCCTTACCAAGCGAAGACAACTAGCTAGCGGCCTTTGTTACTGTATGAAAGAGCTATTAACTCAGTTCCTCAGTCTCTCCACCTATTTTAAGATCTAATAAAAAGGAATACAAAAGTACTTTTCTTAAATATCTTCAGAGTCCCTAATCCCAAGTTAAACCTGTGCCCTTTGCTCTCCCATTGGCTATAAAAAGATCGAACCACCTCTTCGCATTCAGGTCTGGGCTGGCTGATGTTCAGAAGGCTCTTCTGGGCCCCGGTCAACCTGGTGGAAACAATGTTCCCAGAGCAGTAAAAGTCACTAGCGCACGAATGACTGCAGTTACAAGAGCATAGTCCTGAGAACACACCTCTCAGTGTTCGTTCTGATCTGCAGTTTCCTCCTCCAAGGAATCATGCCAATCAGGCAACATAAATTTTTAACACCAACACTGCAGAAATAAAACAGGTAAAGAACATATTTAGGCATTATTGTTACCTTCCTCCCTTCAGTCCCTTGCATAAGGAAAGTGCAGACAGGCCTCTACACCATCAATTTAGATCACAATTGGACTTTCCTCTGGAAAAGAGTGGTACTAGTAGATATCATCACAGTAGTCACATTTCTGGGGCTAAGCCCAAACACCTGACACTCAAACCTTAAAGGAGGAGAAGTTTATTTTTGGTTCCTGACTTCAGAAGTTTCAGTCCATGGTTAGGTGGCTCCAAGGCAGGAAGAGCAAGGCACAAGGGCATGGCAGAGGAAAACTGGAATCCATGGAATCTCTTGGAATCCAAAAATCTGTAGGGAAGAGACTGAGAGGAAGGAGCCTGGGTCCAAATACACTACTCGAGGTCATGCCCCCATGTTCCACTTCCTCCATGAGACCCACCTCTCACTACTCCTTCAGCTACAAACTCATCAATCAGTTAACCCATTAGTGATTTCAGTACCCTCACAGTCCTATCGCTCCTCTGAGGGTCTCTTAAACCAGTCAAATTGGCAACCAAGATTTACCAGCATAGTCATTCTGCATCTTCTTTGCACGTGATTGCCCTATGTATTCACGTTTGCAATAACATCCATTCTAAAATTCTAATGCTAATACCACCAGGCAAGGATTTCTAAATGAATTCAGCCTCAAAATCAAGTGAGAAACATACTACAAATGGAGGTGCTCAGGCCTCCCCCAGACCTACTGACCAAGCTCAGGGACAAGGTATTGCTTGGTTTCCAGATGCTTCTGATCTTCATGCAGGTCTGGGAACTACTCCCCTGACACATACTCTCACCACCTTGGGGAGTGTGCTATAGAAACATTTGCTCTTGAAGCTCATGTCCAGATGTCTGCTCATGGATACAGGGGGAGCCAGTCAGAGTGACACATGCCTATAATTTCAGCTGAGGCAAAGGACCACAAGTCTGAGCCCAGCCTCAGCAAGTTAGCAACTCAGGGAAACCTGGCATCAAAACATAATTTTTTAAAAGGCTGGGATGTAGCTCAATGGAAAGGCCCTAGGTTAATCCACAGTACAGAATAAGAAAGAAGGAAGACCTCTAGAGAGAATACAAATTCCACTTAACCAGAAAATAAGTTCTGCAGATATATTTTCCCAATTCTTCTTCATATTCCCTATGCCCTCTTGGCTTCAAGCTGCCTGAGTCTTTATCATAACAGCCCACGACTGCCTTGAACAGACTGTAGGAAGGATGTGGGAAGAAAGAGAACATACATCCACAAGATGTATCAAACCCAAAATGAAACGTAGAGTTTTTTAGTTATATGTGTCATGTGCCCTGCAGATTTTTATTTTATTTTTACAAACAGTAAGAAATGATTTATTATGATCAGCCTGATCTTACTTCTGTAAGATCAGAGAACTAGTTAATGGCTCACAGGGCTGTGTGGCTGCCAGAGTCGCACAACTAGGAATTGGGCCTCGCAGTGGTAGGAATTCGATTACCATGGGCTGAACAACTAAGCCACAGTCAAACAAAGGCCTTTTAATCCTTAGAGTGATCCTGAGAGAAAGCAAAGATTCACCGTGGCTTTTTGCTTATGAAGAAGGCAGGATTAGGGTCATTACAAATCATGGGGAGGATTATCCCCTAATCGAGATCCTAACCTCAAATTTCAGGTCCAGCGACTCTCAGGTCTGACAAAGCTAATGCAGTTCCAATGGAAATGCAGGACCACTGCAGGCACTTTCTTCTAAGACTGATGAACGAGGGGACCATCAAGCGGCCCTGTCTGCAGGGAGCCACGGCAGGTGGGGAGACCTGGGCAGCAGTAAGTACTGTGCCAGCCAGAAACCAGCAGATGTGAGCGGGTTCTCTCCCTGCACACACTGTGTGCCCAGGTGCAGCACTTACAGCTCTGCCCTCTGGAGCCCGCTCTTCTCGGAAAGGGCAGCAAATAACATGATGATTCGTTAAAGTCAGACACATGAGGAAAACTCTGGATTCTTCAGGCGCATTAGGACAGAATGGAGGATGAAATGTGAAAAATGCATGTTCGGCATGTTCGGTCAGTCCTAATTTGGAGAGTAAGTTAAAAAACATCTCAGAGGCCCGCGGGACTTGTTAAAACACGACTTTGAAGGTGTCATGGTTATGAAATTGAAACGTGCTGTGTTTGCACACGCCTTTCATGTGCCACGCTGCTCATTTCCTTTAATGTTCAAATGCTTTTATTAAAACGAATCTTTACTAGAAATTCTGTAGCCCTTGTGCCAGAAATACTCAAGACACAAGGGCCTGGACTATTCGCGGACATCCCAATTTTTGTACTATCATCCCAATTCCACAAAAGCCAGGAAAATTCCCCACTGGCCACAGGCACGCATTCCTCACACTGCAATGCATACTGCAGCACAGGATGGTTCACTGGACAGGAAGTAAGGCAGAGGGGAGGGAGGAGAAAACATGAAAGGTTCTGTGCCTCTCCCTCCAGCAGGTGCAATCGCCAATCATGTACCTGCCTGCCAGCTGCAAAAGCAGGGCAGAGTTTTGCAGAGCTGCATTCCCGAGCATGGGGAACATGTGCACATGGTCCCCGGCCTTTACCTTCTGCCCCCTCTGCCGACTCCCAGGATCTTGGCTCCTTGCTGCAGCTGACCTTTGTGGCCAAGGAGAGGATAAGTCTGTCCCTGTCGAGCACAGGGAGTGCAGAGGGTGACAAATGGGTACGTGATCACACTGAAAGGACCCCCTCTCCACCCAAACCAAGGACAAGAAGAAAGGAAAGGGCAAAGGCACAGCGCCTCCCATTTGGCCACACAACCAGGAGAAGCACAGCCAGGCCATGCACCCACGATGGACCACAACAGCCCATCCCCTGGCGTCCTGGTCAAGCTTTTTCAGGTGGCCCCTGGTGAGGGATTCTTCCTGGCCGCACCTCCACCCAGGCCTCATGGCTGCAAGATGGGCCGGGCAGGGCCTCTGCTCCTGGTCACCTCTGCCCCTGGCAATGGGCAGACCCAATAGGAAAGGCCACCCTCGAGGACAGCGCAGCTGCTCGCTGGTGAGCTGCCCCTGACTGACCGCAGCTCCTTGCCAAGCCTGGGGTAGGGTCCTGCGTTTCATTCTGCTCAAGGCTGAGATTCCAGACCTGCTGACCAGCAGCCCATGCTCTCCAGTCTGCTTTCCTGGGACCAGACAGGATAGCTAAGTAACATCCTGACTGTCCCGGAGGACGCCCTGCTGCTGCTGCCAGAGGAAGGAGGCTGCTTCAAACTGAGGGATTACTTGCCCCAGCCCCGTTTAGTAACAAATGCCAACAGCAGTCTAGATGGTATTTTCTTCCTACCACAAGGAGATGGTAATTATTTTAGCAAAAATGTCCCCTATAATAAACGAAGCTTTTTCATAAAACAAAATATCAATAAAAAGAACACAGAGTAGTTGCTGTTCCACATTGCTATATTTCCAAACGTTTATGTTCAATCACTCCCTGGGAAAATAATCATTCTCTCGAAATTGTACTTCCTCATTGTTTCTCTCAGTGTCCTTGAAGAAAGGTGCACTCAGTCTCAGAGATTTAGCAGGTCTCCAGTTAGACATAAACACCTCCTCACACCTGCTTCACCAACGTCACAGGCCAAGAAAACCCTGATAAAATTTTGAATGTATTTAGCAATTGTGGGCTTGCTATCTCCACACAGAAATATATTCCAATACATCAAAGCATAAAGGTGGTTTGCATTTCCCCATTTTGAAGCAAAACAACTGAACCCTGTGGGAGCATTTGGTATCATGACCCCAACAGACTGTGCCCCGGCAAAATACTCAGAAGTCTCAATGCAAACAAGTCCCAGATTAAATGCTTTGAGCTTTATTTCTTAAAAAGTCAAGAAATAATATCCATAAATATTTTGATCTTTAACAATCTCCCTCATCACACCAATGCTCTCTAGATTGTGTCTCAACAAAAACATTCCTCAGTTCTACTCAAGTGAGTTGTTTGGATGACGTTTTAAAGTTGCTACTTTCATGGTTCTACCAAGGGTCTAATCGTGTTGGTAGATGTCGCGCCAAAGGTTGGTTAGAAGAAGAAGTCTACTGAGGAAGACAGGATGATTCATTGCACCTGTTAGAGGTGGCACAGACGTTTCTCAAAACCCAGTTCATCTAGGAAGCTTTTCAGACGCTTTGAGTGAGTCATGGTTTATCATTCATTCACCTAACCTTTTCTTCTTGTGTAGTTGAATGACCCATCCTCATTCGAACCTACAGACATAAATGGGGGCATCATCAACAACCATAAGCTCTTCTGAGAAGCAGAACACCAGGTTTCCTCCCACTCCTCTGAGGTGGCACCTGTTGGGGGACTGCCTTCTGCCTGTGAGCATCCCTGTTTCAGCACTAAGTTGTGTGCCCTGACGACCCCCTTAGCCCTGGGCAGTGTGCAGCACAAAAGGGTCAATCTCTAATTTCAGCAATTTAATAGGACACGAGATGATGCCTATTTCCTTGTGTTTCCTGGGGTCCCTGATGCAACTATGATCATAGAATAAGCTGCGCTGCAGAACCAGTTCTCCACATGCGCTTTATCCAACCCCAGATCCAGCTTGCTCTATATCAAAAGGATTAGCCGGCCCTGCTCAAGAGAACTGTACCGGTCCAAGAAACGAATCTCAAAAGCTAAACTACCAGATTCTGAACTCTGGATTTGCCTCTGCTTCAGAATGCAAAGCGTTGCTGGACTGCAATCATTTTTTTTTAATGAATGATAGTAAGTTGGAAATGAAAGATTATTCTTTAACTGCAAACAGGCTTATACAAAATAGTAAGCACCTGTGTGACTATAGCCTATATTTTAAAATATTACATTAATAGCATTAACATTCATAAATATATACATAAATACAATCTTTTTTCAGATTTTTTTTTAAAGATGCAAACATTTAAAATGTGGTTACAGACAACCCAGTCATCACAGTCAATTTTCTGCCTTTTCTTTTCAGGAATACCTACCAGTCTAAAGTCAGTGTCTCTTCCCAAGTGTGCGTTAGGGCTTTGCTTTAGATACATGTACTTGTTGCAATGCTGCTTGTGTGTTCTGACATATTGTACATGTTCATGCCTCTACAATATCTCACATGCAATAAATCTGAAGATCAAATTCCATTAAATTTACCACCAAAATATGTAAGTGGGGAATATAACAAATCCCCTGCTTTCCAAAAGTCTACTTGAAATTTTAAATGGGAATAAAATAATAAACAAATCAAGAAAGTTATATTCTCAATATTCTTGCTTAAATGATAAATCCTATGTTCCTGCAAATTATTCAGAAACAAAAACAGCTTTGTACTATTTCTATTCAGAGTGCGTGTATTTTCCACTCTGTTATCATAGTCCAGTCTCAACTTTGCATCAGCACATTCTGCCTGCCTCCACGTAAAGTGTGATTTTAGATAGCTCGATTTTATAAACATCCCCTCATCTACCTCTGCCTCACAAACAAGCATCACCACCCTGCTGAGTACCACATTAAGATTAATTCTTTCCAAAATCAGAACATAGGTTCAATGAAATAATTTATGCTTTTTTATCATTATTTTTCTCTAAAACCCAAATATCTATCAACGTTAGTGACAACACTTAATTTTTTATTGTGATCTATAGTTTTACCAAATAAGTATTACACATAAATGCACAAGAAATCATCCATAATGGGGAAAAGAGAGAACTATCCTGTCCTAGTTGACTTGGCACAATCTAGTCTGATAGGACGATTTATGTTTCTGCCAACCCATTCCCATGTCTCTTTAGAGAAACGACATTAACAGCGTTAAATATCCTTTGCATAGTGGATCCTAGAAAAACACAGTTCACCCTACAAAGGTTGCCTCATAATTAGAGCTTTAAGATGTGGCCTATGGTGCCACAGCAAATTCTTTGCAGAAAGATAGTCACAGTCTCCACCCCAGACCTAATGGGGGTCGGAATTCACACTTTCCCCTCTAGCCTCTGTCACAGCTGTGGTTCCTGAGCTGTGCTCCCCTCAACCTGTAATCAAAGTCCCTTTTACAGATGTAAGGACACAGCTTTTTTACTTGTCCATGGCTCTTTGTTGCAGAATGCCTAAAAGAGTTCAACAAATAGCTGTGCTGCACTAAGAAATAAGTCAAACTTGATCTGGAAACACAGCTCAGTGTTCTTTCTGCACATATTATTTCAGTGGTCACTGTTAAGACAGGTTCAGTGATGACAAGGTTCTATCTTGATGGAAAAATACCAGTAATGTTAATGTTCTAACTGATGTCTTAAGTGGACCAATACCCATTTGTCCTAATAAACATAGAACAGCGTGAAAATCATCTAAACATCTATTAGTGTGCATTTCCTAGCTAAACTGGAAGCGGTGGGCTTCCCCTGAAGCAGGCTCCACCAGGCTGATGGGTAAGAGCCTCAGCCAGAAGAAAAACCACGCCTTCCTGCAAGCCAGCCAGCGTGCAGGCTGAAAAACCAGAAAAGCTCCTCACACACACACTGATTCAGAGGACTCAGGGTGAGATGATAGCTACTGAGGGAAAGGGAATAGAATCATTTTAACCGGAAGCAGTAAAGTACAGAGGAGCACAATGCAGCGCGTGAGAGCAGATTTACCAGCTGGGTGGACTTTCTGTCCTGCAATTTCTCATTACTTAACATCCTACTTACCTCACCATCTATGCATAAATTAACACATGTGAAGCCTGGAGTACCGAAAGCCTTTGGCAAATGTTAGCTGCTATTGTTGTCTTTATTGTACCAAACATTTCACTTACAAAAACTCGTCTTGCCTTCATTCTTTCCAGTGGTAGTTTTTCTCTAATTTTCATGGCTTCACATATGCTTCTGCCTACACCCACAACCTATCTCACTCCATTTCTCTTTTTTAATTTTTTAGTCAGCAAATATTTACTGGCACTTAAAATGTGTCAGACTTTTGCTATTTGTTTCTTCTAAATTTCGGTATTGCTTGCCTGCATTCCTTTCTTACTGACTCACTCCTGTAAGCATGAGAAATATCCAGAATATTTCTCTCCCAAGTCCACATCCCCCAACTTCTTTACAACGCTGGGATTTGACAGTAGCCATGGATACTTTCTGGGGGCTTTAAGTTAGCAAGAATTGATTTATTTTATCCTTAAAACTACTGTAGGATAGTTACCACTCACCCCAGCAAACAAAGGTCAGAGAAGTTAGGGTTTCAGTCAGGCCACTGACAAAGGAGCCAAACTAGGAATAGAACAGAGAGCAAAACTGAGGTTTTTCATGCTTTTAGGCATTTAAAAGCTGCATATTAAAAACTGAACTTCCCGTCACCACTGACTTCTCTGTCAATAATAGAGGAAATGTTTCTAGTCTGCCACATGCACAAGCTGTCTCCTACTTTGCATCTTTCTTTCTGATTTGTGTTATATATGTTATCAAATAACAAATCCTGGAGAATTTCCCTCTGGGATCACTCCCAGACTCAGTATGCTCCAGCCATCTGGTGCCCAGTACCAGTTTTCCTCACATCTAAGACCCGTTCTAGAAGCAGCCTCTTCATAGCACTCCTCACCTGCAGCCTTGAGGCACCCAGTCATGCTACAGCTTTTATCTAGATGTCCCACAAAGCTTCATATGGTCTTAGGCAGGGCTTTGGGGAGAGCCCAGGTCACAAGTGTGTGATACTGGATTGTGGGTGGTGTGTGCTGATTAGTCCACTGATGGGTTCAACGTAGTTCTGGGTGCGAATGATGGCCTTACTAAAGAGGGAAGACCCCCCCCAGGTGTGGGTGGCACCAGCCAATAGGCTTATGGCCTAGGAAAAGAAGGAAGGTTTGCTGCCTCCTGCCTGCTATGCCATGGACTGTTTCTTCTCTGCGATGCCCCTCTGCCACACCACCCTGCCTTGGAGCCAGCTGTCTATGGACAGAAACCTCTGCAAACTGTGTACTGAAATAAATCTCTCCTCTTTTAACTTGTGGGTCTCAGGTATTTTGTCCCAGCAACAAGAAAGTAACTAAAGATATATCACGTACAGGTACAAAATCTCTATGATGAATGTGATCATTATGTATACCTAAAATGTATTGATAAAATTAATTTTTAAAAAAAGAAAGTCACTAAGACACGGGGTAATATTACTTTTTAAAATATATCCAAACAATCTACAATGCCTAAGTCCACATTGCACCAAAATCTGTTAGCAAGAAACAGTACCAGTCTAGTTTCTTTTCATAGCTTATATTTCCATGCCATTTGAATTTTCCTACAGGGGGGGTAATGGTCTACTCAATAAAAAATCAAGAACTGTGGGGAACCACAGAGATGACTCTCCTTGAGTCCTTGAAAAGACGAGCAACTGTCTCCATTTTGGATAAACTTGGCCCAATCTCCATATATCCATATATACAGAGCTGGCTGGGCTATTTCTTTGTCCCTTCCATTAGCTTTACGCAATGTAAATTGGGCTGGCTGAGGAGCTGATGTGTAATCTCTGAAGCAAGGTGACAGGTCAGTGTGACCCCGCCCAGTGACTCCCCAAATACGTGGTTGAGCCATGCAGGAAGGAGAGCCGTGCTCCACGCTGTCGGCTGGGACCGAACCTCGAGAAAGAGGCTGTGACTTCCCAGGGCAGAAAAGATTGTACATGAGAACTGAAGCACCGACCCCAAATTATTAGCTATTACCTCAGTTACGCAGTTTGCTCTCTCTGCATTTCTTGCCCTCTGCATATCGCAGAGGTGATCTCAGGCCTCCTACCCAGCTCAGCTCACTGCAGTCAGGTATTTCCCACCACTCTCACTGCCACTCATCCCTGAGCCACTCCCCTCATGGAGAATTAATAAAACCTGGGAAGGGCTCTGGGTCAAGGCCTTGGTTCTGGTGAACCAAAATCTTGGCTGAACTTAGGCCCCCTGGGCTCCCCACAACTGTATATAAGTTTTAGTGTCATTCTCCTCCCTGTGGGTTGCACTGGAAATGGTAGATTGGAATTAACTCACTAGAATTCCAATAACTTCTTCTTGGGATTACAACTATAAACCTTGCTGGCCCTCCACGAGGATGAGGACGGGAAAGGGCTCTCTATAAGAACAACAAACCGAAGAAGCAGCCACGGATGAGGGTGGAGAGAGCCGGACAGGGACGGAGGAGCGGCAGCACTGATTTCCCTGCACTTCCAGGCGGGAGTGAGTCCTCTCCCCTGGCTTTGGAGAAAGCCCTGACGCTGAGAAAGAGGCAGTAGTGGCTAACTCGACTCTACCAGGCAGGCTATGAGGTACCCACATCTCATGCAAAATATTACTGTATACCATAAAATGTGGAAACATCTGTATAATGTTGTTTTTGAAATTACCAATTTTGACATTGCCATTCATCTTTTTTCATTTTATTTATTTATTATTAGTTGATAAATAATTGTGTATATTTAGGAATACAAAATGATGTTTTGATATATATATGTTGAGAAATTATTTAATCAAGTCAATTAACATAATCATTACCAACTTAATCATCTTTTTGTGGTGAGAACATTAAAAACTCCATTAACAATTTTGAAATGCATATTATTATTAACTGGTCAGTTTTGATACTGTAATATTTGTTTTATGCTTTTCACTTTTTAAATTAATCTTTAAGTTTTCAAGTGATTTTGCCAAACCAATGAAGTGAATCTGAAATCTCAAAAACTGTTCAAGAGAACAAGTAACTACAACTCTTCTTGATATCCTGCTTTCTAAACAGCTGCAGATGATTCTGAGAATAGAAGTTCTCTGAAATTGTAATATTCAATCTAACGCAGGGCCGCAAACACTCCCAGTGTAAATAGGTGTGAAAGGAGGAGGCAGGGCAAGAAGTAAATGATCGGAGAGAACAAAGGCAGAAGAGGAGAGAGTGCAGGCAAGGAAAAAAGACTTCTACCAGTTTCTCCTGGGGAAGACTCAGCAATTTCCTGGTAAAATGAAATTATAAATTAACATCAGAACCATAGACAACTGATGTGATTATCATAATTCACTTAGTTCATTAATTTAAAATTCTGGTTCCAAAATGTGGATTTGTATCTCCAAATTAACCTTTGGGTTTTCTTTATGAATTCCAAGTCAAGAACCCTTCCAAGAATTGATAAAGAAAACCAATGTTTTAAGAGTATTCTCCAGAGGAAATGAGTAAGACAAGTAATCAAGCCAGTTCATTCTTCTTTTCACTTAAAAATGCATAGCTTACCATGTCAGTCTTCATTTTTCTTTTGAAGTACATTTGTGCCTTGCTTAATGATGGGGACACATTCTGAAAAGTATATAATTAGGCTGTTTCATCTTTGTGGGTACATTCATTATCGTTTAGATCTAGAATACTCTCCAAAAGCCTCATGGCTTCAGAAGTATAGCTTTTTGAATGTGATTGGATCACAGGGGTGCTATACCCCTCCATTAACCCACTGATGAACACAAGGCCAAGTGTGCTGTTAGATGTGAGGTCCGTCAGAAGATGCAGTTCACCAGGGTCATGACCCGGAAGGGTTTCTCCCTCTCTGGCTCCTCCCTTCTCTGCTTCTTGGCCACTGTGATGTGAGTAGCTGTCCTCTACCAGGCCATCCACCCTTCCTACCTTGGAACTATCCTACTAGTTGTGGGTGTTGGGTATGTTCCCAACGATGGAAAAGTGGTTGAACAACATCATAGAATACACTTGCACAAACCTAGATGTTATAAATCAATTCCTGGACATGGCCACTTGATACAATCAAAGAGACACAGTCACTGGGGATGTAGCTCAGTGGTAGAGCACTTGTCTAGCCTATGCAAGACCCTAGGTTCAAGCCCCAGCACCACAAAAGGAAAAAAAAAATACAGATTCCAATGCAGTAAGTATAAGATGCTGAGACTTGTTTTAATAAATAGAAGGAGTACACTCAAAAATAATGATTAAAAAAGTACAGTCTAATAAAAACATACACCAGTACTATGGTCATTTATTTTTATCAAGTATTATGTACTAGATATAATTTTATATGCTACACTTTCAAATGATTGAGAGCATAGTCAGTTTGTTTACACCAAGGTTACCACAAACGAGCGAGTGATACACTGTACTGCTCAGATGGCTGTGACATCACTGGATGGTAGGAATTTTACAGTTCTATTTTAATCTAACAAATGCAGTTCATCCTTGACTAAAACAAAATTTTCCAGTGCATGGCGGTACTAAAAGACACAGATGAAGCCATAATCCATTTGGGTTTTTTAAATTATTTTGCTCCCAAACCTGTTGCACGTTTGTCTGAGTCACTTTCCTCATAACTGGAGCACAATACCTGACACCCACAATTTAAAAGAAGAAAGGTTTATTTTGGTTCACATTTTAGTATTTCCAACTGCTTGTCATTAGCCTGCAAATTTTTAATAGTCTTAAAGAAAATCAGCATAAAATGTAATTTCAACTGAATTATTTATAAAACATCAATATCAAAGCTATTTATCAACATGTATTGTATTTTAACTGGTCACTATTGCTAAAAAAAGAAAAGAAAAGAAAAAGAGTCAGTTATTCTCTTCAAGAAGTCTACAGAGCAATGGCAGGAATAGACCAGAAAAGAGGGAATTTATATTCAAAATAATACAGCATAAAGTCAGGAAGCCATGCAAACATAAGGAAAGTGTTACTTCATCTCCCAAGAGATGGTTTTCAATAGCACGGAATCTTCAGAAACCCCTAATTGGTAAGAAGGTAAGTTATTTAGCCAAGAATTTCCAGAGATCTTAAGCTAGCATTTATGCAAATAGGAAGTGTGTGGTTTGAATCTTTATGTCTTTGGAGACCCATGTGTTGAAAGCCCCTTGGAGGTGGTGGAACCTTTAGGAGGTCGGGCCTCGTGGGAGGAAGGCAGGTCTTTCAGACATAGCCTTGAAGGGGATGCTGGGATGCTGCCCTATTCCCAGTTCTTTCTTTTGCTTCTTGACCACCACGAGGGGAGCAGCTCTGCTTAACTCCACAGTCCCTGCCACAGTGCACTGCCTCACTGCAGGCCCAACACCACTGAAGCCAACCAGCCATGGAGTAAAACTTCTGAAACATGAACAAAACAAACCTTCCTCTCTCTTACGTCAATTTTCTTGGGCTTTTTTCAAAGCAGGGGGAATCTAACTAACTCAGCAAGCAGAATGTCAGGACACAAACTCAGTTTGACTAGCCCGTCAATCATATTGCAAATTTTTACAAGGTTTCAGGAGGCAATTTATTTGCATTGCTTGTTTTTTCTGAAAATTTAAAGAAATTATGGAGCCCATCCCTTCCACTCTTTCCAGCAACACTTGTATTGCATTATGTACACTCCCTGTCTTTAGTCAGCCTCTAGGAAACAGGTTGAAACTTGCGTGCATGACATTAATTGGACTGTGGTCTCAGGAACAGCATCCCCTGGGTAGAGGAAGAGGATAAGCTGCAAAGTGGTTCACAGAAGGGCTCAATCCACCTGGAAAGCATGCTGGAGCTGGGCTGATCCTTCTGAAGTAGCCCACAGTCAGGCCTGAATCTTGCTCTCTGATCGTCAGCCAACACAGAATGCAGGCTATCTTCGGGACGTGGCAAAGTGTTGATTGGTAGTTTCTTAACCTTAGAGCAGTTTCCAGAGAGCAACAGAACTATGTGTTGTCAGCAGCAAACCTTCTGGAAGTTGAACATATAAGAGTTTGTCCCTGATAAAAAGCTGATACCACCTACTACGCTCCACCATGTGTTTCAACAATCACTTTAAGATTTATCATATCCTGATGATATCACTGAGAATCAAAGTCAACAAAAAAGACTAAATAAATCCTTTTCTTTTTTCTGAGTCAAATAACTTATGGGGGAAATGTGACAGCTAACTATGAAAAAAAGAGAAATCTTTAAAAAACCCCGTGGAGGGTTCAGGTCTCCCACTCAGCAATATGGCACACAGATGCAAATAAAGACAAAGAGAGAAAGCTCTGCAGATGAGGCGCTCTCGGGTGGCCAGTGTTCTCTGTGAAACAGAAGGCCTCATGTCCAAAAGCTCATGGATTTTATTGGTATCAATCAGGGAGGTGGGCAGGGGTTGCAGCAGAGTGCTAGGGAAAAGAAGCTTTGCAGGCATTAGCTGTAATGAGAAACAGTAATTTTGTTCCAGGCACAAAAGCCTCTAATTAGCAACGCAATGATGCATGCAAGGTTGGCATGTTTACTGCCAGGAACATATAATTCTTATTGAGTCCCATGGCCTCAGCTGAGATGTTAGCTCATGTCTTAGCCCTGAAATCTCAGTCTCCTGCTGGAGCCTCCATTACAACCATCAGTGGTGGACAATTCTCACCCATGTGCTGCAGTGAGACAAGTTGGCGTCTCGGCCAGACTTGATCATACTCTTTTAGCCAATTAAGGGAACATCTGGTTCAATATAGCCAGCTCTGCATATCTCAGTGAATAGGGTTGAAAGAGAGGTCAGGGAAAGATGGAGGCAAGGGCCTTCCTTTCTAAGGAGAGCACAGCATGGTAATCTCCCACAATCTCTACAATTGAACTATTCATAATTTAAACAATAAAAATTCTTATTTTAAACGCACAGTCATCTCTGAGTATTGTGGGGAATTGATTCCAGGACATCTCCCTGATACCAAAGCCTAAAGCTGCCTAAACCCTTCGTATAAAATGACATTGTATTTGCATATAACCTATGCCATCTACCAGTGTACCTTAAGTCATCCTTGGATTACTTATATCTTACACAATGCAAATGCTAAGTAAAAAGTTGTGTTTTGCATTGTTTAAGGAATAACCCCAAAACAGGAGGTACATATTAGGTAGAGATGCAATATTTTCCCAAATATCTTTGACCAGTGGTTCATTGAATACACAGGGGCAGAACCCACAGTGCCGCACAGCCATGACCCTGAAAGCCAGGACAGACACACAGTTCCCTCACTTAGGAATGTCTTTGTCATGCTTCCTGCAGGGAGCTCACCATACAATGTGCTAGCTTATGAGGTAACGACTAAAAATACCACAGTAAGAACTTAGAAAGTACCTGCCCAGACAGGAGGCATCACAATCCCAGACTTGAAATTATACTACAAAGCTACTGTAATCAAATCAGCATGGTACTAGAATCAAAACAGACCTGAGGATCAATGGAATAGATTAGAAGATAGAACCCCAACTACAAACACACTCAACTACCTTATCTTTGACAAAGGGGCCAAACATGTTCACTGGAAGAAAGATAGCCTCTTTAATAAATGGTGCTGGAAAAACTGGCTTTCCAAATGCCAAAAACTAAAACTAGACCCAAGTCTATCACCATACACTAAACTAAAGTCAAAATGGATCAAAGATCTAAACATTAAAACAGAAACACGAAATCTGCTGGAAAACAAAGTAGGTAGAAATCTTGAAAACATAGGGGTGGTGAATTCATGAACAAAAGTCAAACTGCATGGGAAACCCTTCCCAGAATCAACAACTGGGAACTTGTCATGTTAAAAAGTTTTTGCATGTCAAAAGAAATCTCCAACAGAGTGAAAAGAAAACCCATGAAATGGGAAAAAAAGGCTCAGCCAACTGTCCTTCAGACAAAGGTCTTCTATCTGGAACATATAAAGAATTAAAAAAAAAAATCAGGCCCTTGAAATTCAAAGACCCAATCCAAAAATGGGCATCTGAGATGAAAACACACTTCTCAGCTGAACAAATATGAATGGCAAATAAATATAGGAAAAAATGTTCAGTATCATTGGTCATTAGAGAAATGCAAATTAAAACAACTCTGAGATTTCATCTCACTCCAGAAAGAATGGCCAGGATCAAGAAAACCACCAACAACAAATGCTAGAGAGGCTGTGGGGAAAAAGGAACACTTCTCCACTGTTGATGGGAGTGTAGACTGGTGCAGCCACTGTGGAAATCAGTCTGGAGGTTCCTCAAAAAGCTAAGACTGAAGAGCCAGGGATCTAGCTCAATGGTCTAAGCGCCTGCCTGGCAAGCGCAAG
>RJWT010013229.1:0-13291 GCA_004365215.1 Cuniculus paca | reverse complement strand
ATTAATGTCACTCATTTTTCCAACACTCACACTGGTGTTGTAAATTCATTTGGTGCCTCGTGGGTATCTCATCGTGTTACAATGATGTGAGACTTGTGCCGCCTTGTGTAAAGTAGAAGATAGCAGTTGTGAAAGGATTGGCTTGACTGTAGGGTGCTTTTGGTCAATCAGTTTCAGGAAAGAAATATGTGAAAGGTGAGAATCCAAACCATTTCCCCTGAAATGTCGTGGCCTTGGGAAGGCTGGGCGAAGTCCCAGAACATCGCTGCACTGCAGTATCTCTTCTTTTTGAGACTTTCGTTTTAAGAAACTTTGATGTTTTCTTCGTCCTGTAAAAGAAACGACAGCTTCAAAAGCTTTCAAGAGGGAAAAAATAAACTGCAGAGGAGAAAAAGCTCTATGGTTCAGAACCCATTAGGTAGTAAGGAGAGACTGAACAAAAGAGAACCAAATAATAAGCAATGTTCCAATTGAATTCAAAATGGAAGCTTGAGGTTTTAAACTACTAGAGCAATCATAAGAAAAAATATAAAGGAAGATTGCTTTTTTTTTTCATGCCAAAAGAGCAGGTTAGCTCCTTATTAGTAGATCATAAAATGATAACTAACTATCCTTGAGTTATAGTATTTTTTGGAAGATTTTGAATAAAAAGGGGACTGGCCGATAGATGACGGCTTTAGACAGTGGCTTTCTATTTTTTTCAAAACAATTCACATTAAAAAAATAATCTGCATCTCTATAGCTGAAACAGGAAATCCATTTAAAAAAAGATATAATCCTTCGATGTTGGATATTCATTGATATTTTTCTTCTCTATACTTCTTATCTGTTAAGAACATTGCTGGTCAAGAATCATCGAATTTATTATACCACTCATAGTGAGTAATAATCTTCAGTCTGAAACACACTGCTGTAAGGTCCACTGAGAACCAAGCTTGTATCTTTGTATTAAATTTTTATTTTAAAAAACTCGTGAAAAAAAGCACACCCATATTTGGCTCATCTCTCCTTAGGAGATCTCCTGCCATTTGCACTTTCAGAGCATCACCTTCCAGTTGTAGGCCTAGTGTCTAGGATGAATCGTCTCTGGAATGCTACAGAATGACAATAAATGGGGAAAAAATTAGCCTAACAGAGAATCATGGTCCTCATAAACCAGCCTTTTCATTGATGTAAACCTTCTGTTCTGAGATGATAGAAAATAGGGGTGAAATAGGAGTGGAGGAGGCAGGAAGGTTGGAAATGAGCAAGATTTAAGAGAATGGATGATGTAAGTGGAAAGATAGTTACTGGATCTTCTTCATACAAATGATCTTCCCAGTAGAATGCTAGATTAGCTATGTTCAGCACATCTTGCATCTGATAGCTATCCTTGTTTGCCCTCTCTCTCTAAGAAGAGAAATATGTGGAATTAAACAAGACATCAACTTCCTAAGAATGTGCTATTGGAATCAGCTGCAGCCTAGGACATAACGAGAGAACAAACACACCATTAGGGCACAAGCCAAGCGACACAAGTAAATAAACACAATAAAAGAGGTCTGGGGAAGATGCTGAAGACAGGGCATGTTTTTAAAAGAAAAAAATATAGACTTCTCATCTTACTATTTATGTAGGGACATATTTTCAAAAGACTTTTTTATAACAAGTAAAAAATATTGAAAAGCAAAATGAAAAAATTTCTGAGATATGCAATGTTACCACTTTTCAAATCCAACTACAAAGCAGAAAATTAAATAAGATTTATGACCTTACAATGTTTCAGGATTGAAGACAAGGCCAGAGTGTCTAGAACTCTGAACATATATGAGCCCCCCAGGAACAATGAATAGAAAACTTGGTAGTAGAATTAAAAATGAGAAATAAAGAAAAACGTTAATCTAAAATTCACAGGAGAGCCAGTACAAGTGGCCCTAAGTAGGGGCCCAAATAGAGTCAACTAAAAGAGGTTTTGGAACCCAGAAATCAAAGCCTAATCCAGATCAGTGAAATCAGAGTTTCTGGAACAAGACCCAACACCAGCACTGTCTCAAGCTAGTGTACAGCCAAAGTGAGAACTACAGCTTGAGATCCCTATTATTCAGGGTAGCCCATGGGCCAGCGACCATAGCATCATCTGGGAACTTGTTCAAAATACATAAACTCAAGTCTATCCACAGACCTACTGCATCAGCCTCTGATGAATCCTGTGCACATTAAATTTTGAGAATCATTGATTGAAAAATACACAATATTAGCCACTACAATTCACTGCTTTCTTAATATTTATATTTTGCTGAATGCCGATTTACACCACTGGCTTGCAATGACTCAAGAGGCTGCTTGCTGTGTTTCACCACTTTTCACTTCTCTAATTGCTCTGAGTTGATGCCCTAATACCTAAAACCTGCAGCACCAGTTCCTGTCTTTATCCTACTTATCAATGTCCTTGCCTTTCATGAGAGAGATCTGAACGTTGACTGGATGTTACCTACAACCCAGTCTTCTTTAATGCTAACCAGATGCTGGGCAAATATTGGTTTGCTGGACAACTCTTATTTGCTTATTTTTTTCTTTAGGTTGGACATCCAGTTAACCTTAAGACTTTCTTCTGATATCTCCCTTGCATTGTTTTCTCTTCTGGTTTTTACTGCCAATTTGAGTTACAAACATGATCAGCATTTAACAGGGTAGCTGTGGGAACATTTGGTCTTCCTTGCATGGCCAATTCTCTTTCAAGATACCAGTTTGAGTTCTGAATTCATACATAGAAGTGGATGCTGATGCTACTCAATTGATTCTAGTGGGGCTGGCTTTTCTATCTCTCTGAGTTTCTTTTGCCTTTTTTATTTTCTTTTTCCAACAAGCTATTGGAAAGGACTTACAGCCACTAAGAAATTTCACTACATACCTCTTCGCCTTATCTCTACAACAGAAATCCTTCAGGCTTGGCCCCAGACTATGCAAAGTTCCTGCTCTGGTCTTCCCTTCTTTCCACTTATATTTGATTGTATGTGACCCACAAAATATCATGTCTCATTCCTAACTGAGCTCTAACATTATTCATAAGGTAGAGATTCAATGTAAAGTCTTCTCAAGGTCATAAGCCTTACAAGGAAACCCCAGAATTTTCTTAGTTAAATGACAAAGAAACAATAAAAGAAGAGATACAAAAATAACTTCTACCAAACCAGAGAAGCCTTTTGCATTATTTTCCTGATTCACACAAACTGTTTCCTGTACATTCTGTCCTTGTTTGAATTAGGAGTAAATGTGTTCCTGAAGTAAATACGTCTCCAAGTACCAGAGGACGAATTTATAAAGGGTTCTACTCCAATGAACCTGTGTAGTCATAGGTTGAATTTAGGGATATGCAACTGTGGATCACTGAAGACCAATCAGCTTCTGAAGGGGGGATATGAGATTCCTCCATAAAAGAATATAAAGGTTCCAGAGTCATTCAAGTCATAGGACCAAGATATGTACTTATTTTATAATCAGGAGCTTTTAAACTGAACAGCTGTAACTCATTTGGACTGTTTTGCAAAATAGAAAGTTGGCAGACAGATACTCTTTTCAGACATTAAACACAAAATTCTTGGGGCCAAATCTTGTGATTAAGAAATCAAATGTTTTCTTTTTCCACTTCCAACCTGTTCTCAGAGTGTGGAAAGTTATGTGATTTTTCTTCTCTGACTCTGTAGTTGTGATTATTGGGAACTGCCTGTCTCTTCAGCCAGAATAGATTCAGCCACTGGAGTTTAATTCAGTTCAATTTATTCAGTCAAGTCCAATCCATTCCAATCCCATTCCATACTACCCCATCCTGTCCCACCCATCCAAGGCAATCTATTCCAATGCAAGCTCATTAAGCTGCCTCTGGAGAACCTATATGAACAGAAAGATGTTAAGTACCTTCAGGACTCATATACCAGGCTGTCTGTAACTCCCTCATAAATATCTTGACTCTGGTGTAGTATCTCTGCGTCTTTGCTTCTAGTGAGGACCTACAGATCTGGTTTCTAGATACTATTCTACATCCTGGAGTCTGCTTTCTCTGTAAGCCCCAGGTTCTAGGCATTAGATTTTTCCAGGTCATTTGGGCATGACCTGCTGCTTCTGTGCTTGACTTTCACCCACGTATCTGAGTATTCTTTTCCCTGCTCCCTGTCTCTGCCTCTATCCTTTATTTCAATCTTTCAGGCTTATTTTCTCCTCCCATAGATTAGTCTGGCAGGGACTACTCCCTCTGAAAGGGTTTTCTTTCAAGTACACATGTTGAGATATGCATAAGCATCTGGCATGAGCTTTTCGTTCAATTTTAGCTCCTGGTGAAATATGGGAAGACAGCTACTCTGAACAAAAGAGAAAAAAGCAAAATGAATGGAAACAAACAGCAGAGAAATGCCTTTATGTCTAGAAAATGTTAAGGAACCTGCTTTGGCTACACTGGAATAGTTATGTGTTTGAATTCCAGCCTTCTTCTTCATTGTCTACCTGCATTAGACTAGACTCCCAAGAGACCTGGCAGCAGGAAGTAGGGAGCTCTAGTGAAAATACTACTTGCTCCCAAGTCTGATAAGCAAAGTAGAAAAGCAAACATTTCTGTTCATCATGAAAAGAGCCAGGGTGGTCTTACTTGTTGCTAAAATATTGAAATACAGTCAGCACTCTTTATCTGTGTGTTCCACATCGAGGTATTCGATCAACTACACATCAAAAATGCTTTTGAAAAACTACATGTGTACTGAACATGCACTTACTTTTTTTCTTGTCATTATTCACTAAACAATACAGTATAACAACTGCATACATAGTATTTATGTCACATTAGGTATTATAAACAATCCAGAGTTGATTTAACATATAACAGCATTTGTGTCAGTTATATGCAAGTCCTATGCCATTTTGTATAAGTAATTTAAGCATCTCAGATTTTGGTATCCACATTGGGATCCTGAATTCATTCCCTGCTTATAAGGGATAACTGCACTACCCTACAGATTGGTATAAGGCTATTTTTCTGTTCCTCCTTATTGTCCTCATAGCCCAACGATCTCCATAAGTCCCTCTTGTACTTCCATTCACTAAAAGTTATTTTTATTAATGAGCTCTAGACTCAATACCCTGGTAGATATACTGCAAATAACTCTGTGGTGATCACTGTTGACCCTAATACCAACATAAGGTTTAGTCTTTTAAGAATCAGATGGAAAGAAAACCTTTTAAGACCATTTTAGGAAATTTCATGTTTGCAATGTTTGTAATTTTTCTCCTGTGTAAAATTTCCTTTTCTTGGAATATATATGGCGTATCTCTCAATCTCTTTGAAGAAATACACAAAACATACTTCCCTAAAACTCAGTTTGGCCATTGCTGAGCTAACCTCTGAAATGCATGCACATGTATGCATAGAAGAGTGTTGCTCATGGTAATTGATTCATTCACTAAAACTGTACAGTGGGATATTGGCAGTTCCCAAAATAAAGGAGGTACACTTGGCAAAGAATAGAAGGGGTGGGCTGTCAGGCAGACCAAGACAGTGGTACACGCTACTTGTATCACCATCGCTACCATCACCTTCACCTGAATAGTACTTAACTCATCATCATTCTTGTTACTACTTTTGTAGTAAGTGAACACACAACAATGACTTATGAGAGTTGCAGACATTTAAAAGCATGGGGGAACTCAGTGGTAGAGCTTCCTAGTATGTGTGACATCCTGGGTTCAGTCCCCAGCACCACAAAAAGGAAGAGAAGATGGAGTAGAAAGATGCGGAGGAGGAGAAGTAGAAGGAAGAGGAGAAAGAGGAGGGGGGAAGGAAATCATAAGGAGATTGGTTTGTTAAAAGGGAGAAATACTTAGCCTGTTTGACAGTAAAAATAGACCTATCATCTCTGGCAACAGCATAGGTAAGTGGCATTTCTTTATGAAGGAATAAAAGCTTCATTTCTAATATATCAGGATCATTATTATCAATTTAAAAATACTGGTGTTAGTTGGGATTGAAGCTGCATAAGAAAAACGTTTTAGATATACTGAAATGTCACGGACTAAGAGCTCCTAGCAACCCAATTCTCATTGAAAAGCACACCCCACAGAACACAGCTGGCTACTCTTTGTGCTTACTTAATGAATATGAATTCAATGTGATTCTTGGGCCAGGAACACAAAGGCAATGTCTTTTAATAGTTCATTTTGTACAAGTGGTGTCTTTGGCCATAAGGTGTCAAAAGGGGTATGTCTGATTGTGGTTGATCAATATTACTCTATGAACATTAGAAATATATGAAACAGTCATTTCCACATTTTATGCAGCAATATTTGCTTGACTTTATTATGTAATTGGCTTGTTTAAAAAATAAGACAAAATAAAGCAACAGTATAGCACATCAAAGTTGACACGACAACCAATTCTCCTTGTTCATTGTACGTTTGAGATTTTAATAAATACAGATAAATACTTAGGCAAGTTGGCAAAGGCACATCATACAATTTCTATTTTATATAAGTTAATAAGTCATTTGGTGATTTTATGGCATTTGGTGATAAAATGTATTAGAACACCTTTCCAACAAATAGATTTTTATTCTTCTAAATTGTATGCACACAGACCCTCATCATTTTATATTAAGATGCTACCCCTTTTAGCAGATGTCCACTCTTTAGTAAACCAACATTCATATTCTCTACTAAAATAATGAAATTTTTATAACCAGAGGGAGAACTAGAATCATTGCCAGAATTAAATTCTGATTTCAGAAATTGAGATGATAATACTATCTCTCCCTGATGCTCTACCCCATTTATATTCAACTGTACCCTACAGTACAACTGTTGAATTTAACAAGTAAAAATGTAAGATGTCCAGCTAAATTTAAATTTCAAATGAAAAACAAAAGCTTTAATATGTGTCCTGAGTAATATCAGATATGCTAAAAATTTATTTTTGTTTACCTGAAATTCAAATTTGAGGATTGTGTGTGTGTGTGTGTGTGTGTGTGTATACTAGGGATTTAACCCAGAACTTTTGTCCTGAGCTACACACTCATGATATTTTTATTTTGACATATAGGCTTGGTAAGCTGAAATGTTGCCCAAGATGGGGTCAGAATCCTTAGAGTCTTGCTTCAGCCACCCAAAGTGCTGAGATTAAAGATGTGTGCCACCAGATTCAAGCGAGTCTTCCATTTTTATTTGCTAAATCTGGAGACTCTACCAAAACTCCAACACTGACTCATGCCTTCAAAATGGTGGAACCTACTCTCTTATGCAATGTTTTTCTGCTAAAATATGCACCAAAGTTTCCACAGCTGTTCATCCTGAATGTAAACCTGTGTGCAGCCCTCGTGACTCATTTCAACTTGCTTCTCTACCTTTTTGTACAAACACAAATCTTACTCAAAACCAGCCATGAAAGGAAGACAAATCTTTCTTGGCAGTTTCTTGAGGTTCCATAGCACACCACACATAAGTTTTAAGAGGATGCCTTCTTTTATGCCTCTCTCCAAGGTCTTACTCTGTAAGGAATGTCTTCCCCATCTTGTTTTCTCTTTCCACTTCCTTCACTAAATCCTCTCTCCACTGGGCCTTACCATTCTGTTTACAGTATCGCCACGAATCTGCCGTTCAAATTCTTGCTTATCCCAGCACCACCAGTCAATCTGGAAGAAGGTGGAAGTTGAAAGATGAAATGCTGTGGATGCAAGATTTATATTGACATGCCTGCCCCACCCCTAACACATATACTCCAAAGGTTATTCCTAATGAAATGCTTGGAATTATTTTATCACCTGGATTAAATTTTATTTTATTTTATTTGGTAAGGGGGATCGAATTCACAACCTTGGGCTTACCACGCAAGCGCTTCAGCTGCTGAGCTAAATCCCCAGCTAAATTTTACTTTCTAAAATTTTTCTGCCAAAACTAAGATGGGCTGAATTTCTTGATATGTGCCTTTTTTGTCATTACTTGCAGTTGTGTTTTCCTTTGGTGACCTCTAATGTAAACTATAAAACACGAAAACTCTTTTTCCTTCTTTCTAGTTTTCAGGGTCATAGGAAAAGTCTGAAATTATTTCATGCAGTCCTCTCCCTGAATGCACTAAGTGGTTGCAGTAATTTCTTTGCATTTCCATTCTCACACATTTATTACAGCTGCCATTGCCCAGCAATATTTCCTCCATTCATAATCACAATTGTTTGTAAGCATGTGATGGCATTAAACAGAGCCGGCACAATTCTGTCATTTAGGGCAGTGGATTCTTGAATCTGGGCTTGGTGAAGATACCATGTCTAGAAACCATTCCTGGAGATTGTCACCTGTGTGGTCTGTGGGTAGCTCAGCCTGGTTTTAAATTTTGTGGTCAAGTAGACATTCTGTACAGCAAAGCAGATGGAGAAAGGTATTAATAGATAGATTTCATTGTTAAAATCTGTCTCTAAAATTTATTTTAAAAGAAAATCTTATACAATCTGTGCCTGGTGGCAATCAAGTGCAAGTTTGTCAATAACTGTTTACTTTTTCATTCACCTGGAACAAATAATGATGGTTTCTAAGTGTGCTCAATTTATGTTCCTACTGTTATGACACCCATAGCCCAGTAACAGTCAAGGGAAGGCAGACTAGAGAAGCACTTTTTAGAATGAATAACAAAACCAACAGTAATAAAGATAATTTGATATTAGCCCTAGTATAGCCAATATTTCAAATGATCAGCCTGATGTGTTTTAAAACAACTATACAAAGACAAATTTGAAAATACAACTTTAAAAAATATTATATTGCTAAAGGTTAGGCTGTATGTATCTGGAGAATAGAAAGACTAGTGATTCAATACATATTGGGAAAGTCAAAGGGGAGAAAATATCTAAAAAGTGAAGGAAGTGACCACTGTTAATCTATTATGATTTGAAACTCATATTGTCTTCATTGTTCTGATTAGTTTTATTTTATTCTGATTTGTTTGACTTTATTATACTTGAGGGCGTAGACAGCTATTTTAAAGATAACAAAGTATGTAATTGCAGCCATTGAGGATGTCCAAATATCTTGTTTAGAAACCCTGTATTGCTTTCTTGTTTTGTTTTGATTGATTTTACTCTAGTCTGTGTTGTTTGATTATAGTATGTCTGAAGCTGTAGGCAACAACTCTGAAGATAACAAACATTGTGGTAGCCACTGCTGATTTACTAGTATCTGGAACTTCTGTATTGCTTACATTGTTCTGCTTTGTTTTGTTTTTGCTTTTGTTTTACTGTTTTATTTTGTTGTATTTTGTTTAATTTTACTTATCCCTGATGGTATGGGTAGGTATTTTGCAGATAACAAGAGGCATTACGGTAACCATTATTGATTGCTTTTTACTCTGTTTAGAAGTCAGCTACCATGTTCATTGTTTTGTTGTGATTGACTCTACTCTTTTATTTTGTTTGGTTGTATTTTTTTCAAAATAAAAAAAAGAAAGATTAGTGATTATAATTGAAAGCAGAAAACAAGCTGTCCTACTTCTTTATATCCAATTTCTCATTTTGTAAACGATGTGGCTCTAACTCTGTAAATGAATTAGGTAGCATCTACACAGTAGAAAAAAATCTAGTTGAAAAAGTGTTAACTTAGCCAAATGATATTTAAAAACACAGTGCAATGCCAAAAAATTAATGGATTCATTTTATTTCATGGACCTACTCCACATTTTTGGTCAACTATTTCCCTGTTGATTTATCACATTTTGGCCCTTCCTATGGCTAAAAATTACCTTTTTGTCTGGAATATGCATTTACGTCAGGCAAAGATATCATTTGACTGCTGATGTTACCCTTCTGAAGTATTTTAGAGGATTAATCTGATGGAATACTGAGCCATATGTGGGCTGTGTCAAAGAGGCTCACGTGCATATGAGAAAAGGCTAAGCCAAAAACATTTGGAAAGCCAGATCCTAAAGAAAATGTGCACATTGATTTTAACTATGTAGAAGTACTATCTGCATATTAGCAAAGAATAGAAACAAATTTGCAGGATAATAGTCCTATGTTTATTAAGAGGGTGTGTGTGTGTGTGTGTGCATATAAAATTCGCTTTAGAGTAATTTAAGAAATGAAAAGGACGCAGGAAGAGAACGTGACAAGACAATACTTGTTTTAGGATAAAGTTGTGTGCTCTTAAAAACATGCCTATGTAGCCAAAACAATTTATTACTAAGGGTGGATTAGGGATTTAGTGGTTTTATTCATAAGAAAAAAAGCAACTGCACAAGATTAATATTTTAAAAGTTTACTTAGAAACAAAACACTACTGGCCTCCAAGACATCATGTGCCAATTTTCCTCTCTGAACAATTTTTACAGACAACATATAACTTCCCTAAATTATAGGTGTAGGTGGAAAAATAAGGAGTTGTTGTATAATAAGGAAGCTGACAAATCTTTAAGTATAACAGTACTAGTTATTGCTACTGTAATTTATGCATAGATACTGATTCTAATTAAGTAATAGCAGAGGTTGCCTTTGAATTTATGAGACTATAATCAGCTCCCTTGTGCTCAATAAATGCCACAGCTACAGTCTGTGGTGTTAATTTCACACTACAGTGGGAACTAGTGGTTGTTGCCAAATATACTCATAAGTCACAGGCAATTTGGATTATTACTGTAGTGTGTGCTGCATCAAGAAATGAACTAGTTCATAATCACTTTTTAAAGTCATTATTGAGTATTTGTGTGTATGATAACTCTTCTGACATTGATGGAGCATAGTGCAGTAGCTTGTATTTTTCCCCCAAATAATTTCTAGATCAAATAAACATGTCAAATTCTCTGGAAAAATAATAAAAGAAAGCCCATCCATCCTCAGCTCTCTGGCTATGTTTAATATATGACTTCATAAGCTTTGGGATTTTTTTTTTCCTATAAACTACCTTCTGTGTGTTGTTCCCCAAAGGGCAGTGCCTGATATGGGGCTGCTTCTCTGTGGGGATTTCATGATAACTGTTAAGGGATTTTATGGCATGAACTAGCCAGCAAAATGTATTTTGTTTCTTTCTCATTTCCTGAAGTTGGATGTTAACCTGAGCACTTTCATTTGAGGTTTAATAGTAGAATTACTTCCTCAAAATGTCAGAGAGAGAGAGAGAGAGAGAGAGAGAGAGAGAGAGAGAGAAAGAGAGAGAGAATCAAGCCAATTATAATTGTCTTTATCTTACCTCTGTTTTCCATTCAGAGCAGTTACTCATGGTAGTTGGGTTTTAAGAGATTCCCCCCAGGTCTACATAGTTTTCCAGGTCCTATTCTTACTTCCTCCACCTGGAGTGGCTCTATTTTTTTCCTCCAATAGTCAATGTGTTCTGTCTATTGAGTATAATGGTTCTTCTTTGTAAATGAGAGGGAAGATTGCATTAGTTCCAGTATGCTCTGGCTGATTGTAAGGACCTCCGATTTCTGTTTTGAGTGTGTGCATGTCATTTTCTGAGGAACCCACTAGGTTCCAATGCTATCAGCAGCATAATAGTAGAACCATGTTATCTTCCTAAGAGGAAAGCTCAGAAGGCAGATGGCTCCCCGCAGGATGTTTTAGAGCTTCCAAAATCAAGATGCCAAGAGAGAATGAAAGTAGTCAAAGAGTTTCACTGCCTCATTGTATTCTTCCAAATAAAATGAAACAAAATGTCAGATATTTCCTGTACAGCTTTTCATGACCTACCAAGAGAGAATTTTTCAAACATCTTAAAGACTTGGAATCCTGGATGGGAAGCTCATCCTTTGGTTGTGAATTAAACACGAAAAGGTGGTTTCAGGAAACTACAACCAATGCCCTTTGGAGGGAGCTGATAATCTTATAGGAAATGAAGTGTGTGTGCATGTGCGTGAGCATGCGTGTTCTCATCTTTTTATTAGCATCCCAAGGCAGAAATCATGGTCTCAGAGTGGCACAGAATCATAACTTCTCTTCACCTAATTTGCAACACAAAAGTCTTGTATTATTGTATACACACACAAAATTAGGACAGCAGTTGCATAAGCAGAAAATCTTTAGGTCTAACAAATTCTCCTTGAACAGTACAAACATGCACCCAGCCTTTTGGAAGTAAGATGGAGATTTTTAAACAAATCTTGATAGTAGCATATTCAGAGTCATAATTTATTTCTGGTGACTATGGAAATGCACTGCAAAATGTCCCTTCTGGGGAGAGCCTGTAGTGAGGCCTTGTTAACTGACCACACCTCAGGATTCTCCAGAGCATTCACGTCATGGCTATGATCTTCCTATGTACCTCTCAAACCATGACTAAGCGTGAGAATTTGGAAAGGACATTAAAGATTGGCCATTCCTCCCCAACTTATGTATCTTCTAATGGATAGCCTCTGCTTGGGGATTCTTCCAACATATGCTTTCTCTGTGCTCATCAGCTGGACTAAGACTCTCACAGAGCCACACTGTAGTCAGAGGATGAACCCTCCCGATCCTTCCTGCTTCTCTCTCTCTTTCCACAAGTGTCATAATTACAACACCATTGGAAGCTTCTCTCTGTACATATCTCCAGATACTTCTAAATGTCCCTCGCAAGACAATAATGTCCCCCGAATGAGAACCACTGGAATAAGATCAGAAAGATCCCCTAGAGATTGTTAGCTACTTGTTCCTGAGTTCCTGGGGTACTCCATTTCATTAAAACACTTTTGTGTTTCACTGTCATTGTTCATTTATCAGGTTCTCCCACTAGATTATAAACTCCTCCAAAAGAATTCTGTTTTTCATTTTCATTGCATTTCTCCAGCCTCCTTTTAGCCCTAAACATTATTTATTCAAATGTTGAACATGAAGAGAGGGAGGAAGGCAGGAACAAAGGAAGAAGAAGTGAAGGAGGGCAAAAGTAAGTATCTAGACAGCAACAGCAGGCAGGAGAGAGTAAATCCGTGAACCACAGTGGCTTAGTATATGTTTGTATGTCAAAGTCTGGGTACTTCCAGTTTCTTGATTCTGGTTTTTGATTCTTATCTTCCATAGTATTAGTTTGTTGAGGAACTGTTCATTTATTATACTCCAATTGTTGAAATCCTCTTTAGTTTTTGGATCTTCTCTGCCCATTTGGAGCCTGTTTCTGGGCAACAGCTGGCAGTCCATGGTCCCTGCTCAGTAATTGACAGCAGTTAGCCATCAATAACATGATCTCAGATACCAGGGCACTGCTCCAGAGGGTGAACACTTCTTGTTTTGGATTAACCAAAAAATATTCTGAATAATGCATGATCCCAGAAGGAGAGGTAGACAGGAATGCAATCAGTTAACTAGGGTGATGTCATAATCCACATGAG
>RJWT010013228.1:0-21886 GCA_004365215.1 Cuniculus paca | reverse complement strand
GAGAAGAAAAGAGAAGAGAAAAGAGAAAAGACGGAAGGAGAGAGCAGAGGAGAGGAGGGAAGAGGAAAAAAATTGTACGCAAAACACATCTATTGTGGTTTTTGGAAACACAACCCAAAGGGGCCGATCTGCAAGCTTAGGATGGGCTAGCTGTGTTTAAAAGTGGCTCTCCTGCTAAATTCAGGTCCCCCAGGACTGTGACAGCATATGGCTTGGGACTACTTAATATCTCCAAATATTTGTGGGGTGGGCCAGCTTTACTTAGGGAAGGCAAGTGGACATTTTGTAGATGTGAGTGAAAGCATCAATTACAGAAGTTAAAAGTAAAATTAATCTACCAGAAATACGACTAAACATTCCACAGTGCACAAGTTAACTCCTTTCCCTCACCAGCCAACGTTTATCTGATCCAACTGAGACGTTAAATCCCTAGGCAGGGAGTAGCCATTTCTAGTGTTCCTGGGAATTAACAGTGACTTTCTCCATGTGAAATACCCAAGTAGGAGGCAGAGACGGGGAAACTGCGGTTTGCAGGTGGGTGTGGTGCCCCTGCTGTGTCTGTCAAGGGGTTTCCAGAGAGGGTTGGGATGTGAGTCCCCAAATTGAGTGGGTAAGGTCATCTTAAACATGGGCCAAAGAGGCATATGTGCATGAGCATGCTCAACTTTTCTCGAATGAGTTCGTGATTTGCAGCTGCCATTGTCTGTGGACATCACACTCCAGATTCTTTAGCTTTTGAGCATCAACTTGGAACAGTAACTCTCCAGGGAGCGTCCAGGCCTTCAGCGTCAGAGGGGCTGCACTTTGGTGCCTTTTGTTTTGAGGCTTCCAGATGCGTGGACTAACTGTAAGGGGGATTTAACGCAGTGGCACAAGTGTCTGCCTGGCAAGCGCAAAGTCCTGAGTTCAACTCTTGTGCAAAAAACAAAACAAAACCAAACAAAAACCAGAAAACAGATTGTTGGACTAAGCAGCTACTGTTTTACCTCCAACCTGCAAACAGTCATTGTGAGGATATTCAGCATTTGCTTGTGCAAGTCAATCTAATGCATCTCTTTTTATTACTATACGTGCATTCTCTACTGTTCCTCTGGGGAATTCTAATGTAAAATGAATGCTATAAGAATAACTTGGAACAAAATAGATGAACCAATAGCCCCGGTGGTGGGGTTTGAAGTTAAGTATTCCCTCAAATTTCAGCTTTGCTGGTTAGTAATTGAGGGATCTTAAATGATAAACTCACAAAATGAGTTTTCTTATTTGTGAAGTATAATATGTTCCAGTAATTTCCTTGGATTTTTGTATACATCAAACGAGAAACTCTATGGAAGGCATCCAAGTGTCTTCTAGTGCCAAGTTAGTGCTCAATAAATCTGTGTATCTACTCACTGACCTTGTTTTTGCCCTCCAATGATTGCAGCAATGAAATCCAATTAAATTCCTCTAGCAAAGGAGAAACTCAAGTGTCATTTTTTAAAAGTCAAGTAAAAGAGACAAAAAAGCAGAACATAAAAATTTAACAACACAGCTGTTAAATAGAAGTAGAATTGGAGAGTTTTTTTTTTGTCTCATCTAAATGAAGGAAACATTTACTTTATGGGAGAATTATAAAGACTAAATGAGATAATTGATAAGAATTACTATGTAGTTTCTAATACATTGATAGGTATCAGTTGATAAAGTGTCATAGTAGAAATAATGATAGCAGTGATACTTGTGTTTGGGTGAAATGTATAATAAAAATTATCTGGAAAAATTCATCTGATGAGTCATCTGGAGAATACATCATGTCATTCATTTAAACAAATCATTCATTAATTCTAAATATAGAATTTGGTGCAGCAATGAAAACTGGGAATAGGACTTTTTCCATGCTTTTCAAGTATCTATGTTTCTTATGTGTGAGGTGTTTTTTTTCCTGTCTTATCCCTCCCCCTCTCCCCCAGCACCGGGGATCGAACTCATGACCTTGTACTTGCCAGGCAGGCTCTTATGTCACTGACCTATATCCTCGGCCCTCTTATCCCTCCTTTCAATGCCATGGCCTGTCTATAGTTGTGATACCCACATCAGATAGGGAGTGAGGGAGCTCCTTAATGCTCAGCCTCAAAACTGGCAGCTCATGTTGCTTTTACGATCTCTTTTGAATAGAAGACTTAGCTTGCTTCTTCATAAAATGAGAAGTAAATTTGCCTGTAAAATCTAGCTAGAGAATATTTCTCCTTGAGACAAAGGAAGACTAAGGATCTAAAATTTTGTCTTTAAACTAAAATAAGTTAGTTCACAAAAATGTGTCCTCTTTGTGAAAAAACTGAAAAGTGAAAAAATTGAAAAGCAGAGTTTCTAAATACAAACTGAAATCAATAATTACATTACTCGGGATTGTTTCATTTCAAGCACAGAACCTTCCTTGCTATAAGTTCTCTAGGAAGTCAGTGCTACTTGGAAGAGCTCTTGAATACTCTATGTCCTCATGTTATGCCCTATAACATACGCTGCAGATGGTTTATAATGCTCCAAAATTGACTCCTTAGTCTCTTGGTAGAATTTTGCTGCTCTAATTATAAATCGTGATTACGTATTTCCTTTCCCTCTAGCTTTATTTTAGTAGTTTTTCCTTTTTTTTTCTTCTTTTTTAAAGCCATTAGCTTTCCCCCCTAGTCTTTACATCCTCATTACATGACGGAACATTCATTGTCTCCTATATAATTTCTCCTCCTAACAGACTGTGTATCAATGTACTTTTCAGTGGACAAGTACTCATTAAACACCTACCACATGCCGGATATGAATCTGGAAATACATCTTTGCCATTCTGTGGCATCTTTTTAAACTAAATCCTCTAAGGGCAAATCTGACTTCTTTTGGTTGCTTTCTCTCCTGCAGTTTCTGTCTGTATACGGTAAGGGAGTGACTGATTCTCCAATACAAAAGGAAGAAAGATGCACTTGGTTTCCTAGTACAGTACCTCTCAGATGTTCATCTTCACAGGAAACAGAAATTTTATCACAAGTTAGGTGTCCTGATACCAGGTAAGTAGATGCACTTCAACAATGCTCAGTTCAGATTACATGTTTAGAGAATCAGTCACTCCCTTACAGTTTTCTCAGTGAAAGGGTTTTGTTAACAACGTAGTAACCAGGTTGAACTAATTATTGTATTACATTTTTAATAAAGATCTGGGCCTATTTTTGCATTTCTTTATACACTTTCTAAGACTAAGATATTGGTAGGCTTTAATTGTTCTTCTCTTTGATGAAATATGCTAATGACGCAATGGATGTTTCGGCTAATCCTAGGACTTCATGGAGAAAATACAAAAAAAAATATTTATTCGAAATTAGTGAACAATGAGAAAATGTTGACTGATTGCATCAGCATTATTATCATTAAATGTATTCAGTTCGTTAATGTACTAAGTCAGTGAAGGTAATGCCCAAAGATGGTTTCTTGATGGTGTGTTGAATGCTCTCATGAGACAAAGATTATTTCATCTATTATTTTTTCCTAATAGCCATTTTCATTTTTAATTAAAAGAAGAGAAAGCTATGCAGCCCTACCCTTTATGCTAATATACCTTGAAAATCATTAATAAATACAAATATGTGGCTCAAGGAAAGGAAGAAAGAGTTCGGATACATCAAATATTTTTAAATAGAGCAGGGATTTTCATATTTAAAATATAAATTAAATATTTAGTCATAGCTTTTTCTTCTTTTGTTGCAAAAATAAAGAGTGCTATTTTTCACTTTATAGTTAAAATCTCCAATTTGTTATGTGAATTCGAGAATATTCTAAGCATGGCAAGGGGCCAATGTGAGCACATTAATCACACCTCATGTCTTTAATGCTTTACAATGTATGAAGCCCTTTCTCATGGAATTTTAAAATAGAATTCCTTAGTTAATCTCCACAAAATGTATACAGCAGCTATTTTTACCCCATTAACTGTAAACTTCTTGAGGTTGGGGTGAGAAGGAATGTCATAATTCTTTCACTTTCATAGCATCTGGCATTGTTCCTGGCAAATTGTTGGTGCACAATCCATTTTTAAGAAAGTGAACCAAATAGTGGATAGAAAACCTTCAGTGGTTTATGAGAAGTTGCAATTTGAGTAAATGGCAGATAGGAATTAGACCCAACCATCCTAACTTCTAGTCTGAGAAATCACGGTAATAGAGTGCCTGGAAATGAGATGGAAAGTAGGAACTCTCTCCATGTTGAAAAGTGGTTTTATGTGCTATGGGAGGGGGGGGGGGGTCCTGAGGGCCCTGAAAGGGCTGCTATAGTGTAAAATTATGGAACTGAAAGATGTACAAGCTAGCACACAGAAGAGTCGATACAGATTGTAGGTGGAGGATACAATTAGTTTAGCTTGGCAAACAGGGTAGTTCAGTTGGCAGCCCTTCTCTGATGCAGAACCAGAGCTCAAGAAATTTCAGTGAAAACAGAATTTATATATCAACCTGGAGTTAATTTTTCTTACTGTGGTGAAATATACATAACATAAAATGTACCTGTTTATCCATGTAATTTCCTGAAAACAATACATTTTCAAAGTTGTGCCTAGAAAAAAATTTATACTATTTTTTAAAGAAAACCTCAAGATTTATATTTAACAGAATTCATAATATATTATATCCAACTACTTATATATAAAGCAAACAAAATCATATATGAGTGTGTAGAACCATTTCTTTGGTGGCTAGTAAATGTAAGTAAAAAAAAAAAGAGAGAGAGAGAAAACATTTTATTTTTTAGTCAGAATCCTGTACCATATGCTTAAGAGGAAACTCTTAACCATTCTTCTCTATGAAAAAACAGAAAAACAGAAAGGAGATTAGTTTACTCTGGAGATGAAAATATACTAACTTGCAGAAGGTAATGCTCAGTGGTGCAACATAACCTGATTTTTCTCACATTGGAAAAATGACTGCTTGCTCAGCGTGAAGTAGGAAAGGACAGCTGTAAGCTTCTGCAGGTTATTTGTACCACCATAATCTCCTTGGCTGATCTTCAAAGAGGTTTCCAAGCAGAGTTCAAAATTTAAACCATGAAATTCTCCCTACAACCCAGATTAGAGGTTGAATCTGCATGCTGAATCTCTGATAGGAGGTAATCACAGAGTTGGTGATCACTTAAGGATGCAGCTGTTGCTTTAAATAGTTTTCCAGGACTGTCTACAGAGGCAAATATAAATACACCATCACACTCTCCTTTATTTTATGGAGTCCAGATACATTTAAATTGTTACTATTAATTTTACCTTTATGAGTTATAGATGGGAAACTCATGGTTAGTTCTATCTTTGCATCAAAAATCTACCAAGTTCTGCATTGCTAACAGCGCCTGGATCTATACGTAAAACATCAATAGAATTGACTTAAACAGTGAAGACATTTTTTGACTCCTATAACCGGTACAGAGAAGTAGGCCTCGTGTTAAAGTTGGTTAGTTTTTCACTTCAAATAAAAAGTATTCCAGATTCTTTCTGTCTTTTGATCTGCCTGTCTGGAGTGTTGTGATTATCACTGCCAGTTGCATCAGGAGCTCAACTTCAGTCTGTGTGTTCAGTGGGAAAAGGTACATGACTTCCCACTGTTATCTGCTGGGAGTTAGGAACATTGCCACCAGAAGTCTACAGGAACTCTTTTCCCGTACCTTTTTTAGCCAGCATGGGAACACCAATTCATTCCTAAATGAATCAATAACAGATATGGGGGAGAAGGGACACATTGTATCCTTAGATGAGTCAACTTCATTCTTGAGCTGATATTAATTCATCAAACCTCATTTCAGCCACTCAGTGGGTGATGTGCAGGTAGATATAGTGAGTCCCATTTCAATGTACATTACAGCCTGCCCTATCATTTCCTGAACATCCACACACAGCACCCTAAATATATGGTTGAAAAATCTTCATTTCTACACACCGTGTTGTCAACTACTCCTTTTAGAGTCATGGTCAGGGCTGTTTGGTTTATATATAATTGAAATCCATTTTAGTTTTCAATCTATTGTTTTGTCTTGTTTATTTGTTTGTTCTTCAAAGATAGTGTCTCACTATGTTTCCTGGGCTGGACTTTAACTCCTGGCTCAAGAATTCCTCCCTCTTCATGAACTCCAGTAGCTGGGACTGCAAGGGTGAGACACGGCACGTGGCAAGTTTAATCTGCTCAGTTTTGTAGTCCTGCCATGTGTGTTCAGTCAGTATGTCTCATTCAGAAATAGTTCGAGGTTTGCCTTACATTTTGCTATTGTATTTTGTATAACTTTTAGCACATAGCTCCTTTTAGCTGATGTAGTACTCATCATGGTCGATCATTTGCTACCTTAAGTTTCTTATTCTGGATATAAAAAACTAGAAAATGAATTCAGTTAAATACTTTTTGAAGTTTAAAGATTATATAATTTGCAATTTTATCATAAGAACTTAAAATGTTGCCCTTTAACTTTTTCTCAAGGATAAAACAAGCACAAGTTTTATCAGTACACTATACATACATTTTTCACTCAGTAATTTCTATAAATAGTTTAGCTATTGCACAATATAGCTTTTAAAAACCACAATAGTTTTAGGGTTATTGTATAATCCATTTGTTTTGATAATGTGGCTAATTTCTACTAACCAGTCTTTTCAGGGACTTTATTGATTAAGACCACACTTATAAATATTACCATGGTTTGAGAGGCAGTCATGTTTGAGGACCAACTTTCAGAATTTAATTTCTAGAATTATAGATAGAATTACACCATTCACTTAGAGATAAATATTAATGACTTTTCCAGTAGCAGTAAGCTGTAGTCCAAATGGCTCAGTTCCAATCAACAGATGTCAGACACATAGTAACTTTCATATTAAACCATCACAGCTATTAATTTTAGAGCATGTTTCCACACTATAACATTCTGATGCATGTTATATTTATATTTATTTCATGATTAAATGTCTCGAAGACAAACATGGTTAAAATTATAGTATATAGATCTAACTAGATACATTATTACTAAACCATTAAATGTAAAAATATAAATTCTAAAACTTTCAAAATGAAAGAAGTTTCTAGCATTTTAATCTCCATAAACATACTACGGTGATTTTTTTTATTTTCTTTTTTGAGACAAGGTCTCACCATATAGTTCAGCCAGGCCTTGAACTTGCTTATGTAGCCCAGACTGGTCTCAAACTCATGGTGATCCTCCCGCCTCAGTCTCCTGAGTGCTGGGATTACAGGTGTGTGCCACTATGCCCAGTTTAGCATGGTGACATTTAAATTAAGATTTTATGAGTTTATGTTATTCATTGAGTTTATAGTTAGAAATTGGTTTCTAACTATACATTAGATTCTTGAAAAAATCCTTCAGAACCTTAACTTTTAAAAAATTAAATGACTATAAATCTATGCTAACTATTCTACTTTCATATGTGAAAATTCATGTTTATTTTGAATGCAGTTGACTAATTTAAGAATAAGCATAATCAATATCAATCTTTTTCATAAGTATAATTGTATATGAACAGAAAACACTTAAATGAAATTAAGTATTTTACTTAAAATACAGAAAAATACAGGTATATGATTTAAAGGTTCTCTTCCAAAGAAGTTCAATCTTTTATTAGTCAGGCAAATCAGGTCATGTTGTAATGATGTAGATTTAAAGCTGCTTAGAAATGGAAGCCAGTATTTTGACACTTAATAGTTTAAGGATAATACCTAAATTATAATGGTTAGTGCTATTTTTAACATGCTTCTTGTTGTGGGTTCTTTTTATTCTTTTTAAAAACAAATTATCCATGAGTTATAATTATGTTTCCTAGTGTAATTAATGTAAATATGGTGTGGAAAAATCTGAAAGTGATTCCAGAAAATGCCTTTAAAATCAAAATGTGGCAAAATATCCAAGGTGTATGGTTCTATGGCAATTTCAATGGAATTCTTTCCTTCTCTTCATACTAGTGATCAAATTGTGTTTAAATTATTAAAATGCTCAGTTTCACTTTTCAAGAAACTAGTTTCCAAATTTAGAACCAAGATTCCTTTATTCTTCAAAGTAATCTGTAATGTTTAGATCTGCAGAAATGTGGCTTCAGAAGTTAAAAGTCTTCTTAATTATTATGTAATTTTGTTCAAGAGTTACAATTTATTGGCAGCTCAGAATGAATTTGCTGTTCTGTCATCCTTATTACTTCAAACAATTTTTCAGGAGAGAATAGCTGACCATCAAGGACTTTTTTGAATATATTACTCATATACACATACAATAGCTTTATTACACCCAATTCTTTTTTTTTTTTTTTGGATCATTAAAGAAAATGCACAAAATTAATTTGAACCAACCTGATAGCTATTTTCATTTATTCACTGTACAAATATTTGCAGAACAATCAGTGTATACCAAAGACCGGTTTAAATTCTGGGAATAAGTGGTCATGAAAATAGATGAAAGGGCCTGCACTTAGCACTTATGGAGTCTATAATCTAGTGAGAGAGATCAACACCTACACAACACAGACAGAAGAGCTGGAGTGAAAATGAAGCAAGAAGAAAAATAATGTGTGTGTGTGTGTGTGCGCGCACGTGTGTTGTGTGTGTGACGTAACTTCAGTGCTGCTAGGCGGGGAAGACACTGGTGGGAACGTGGCATTCTAGTGACCTCAGGAGGGGAGTGGAAGTCTGCCCGAGGCAGCACCTGGAGTGTTTGGAAGGAGAGCCAACTGCCTGGGCTGCTGGGGCACAGCCCGGGAGACTGTGACAGGAGATAAAGTCAGAGGCTTTCAAAGATTGGATCCTGGAGAGCCTTAAAAACAACAGAAAAGATTTATTGAGCTTGGAGAGACCCGATTTAACTGGTAAAGGATCTCTGTGGCTTCTTTGTTAAAATTAAACTGAACAGGCGCAAAGGCTGAGCAGAGCTGGCAGTGGCAAAGCTTCAGGAGTGAGGTGTGGAACAGGCTGGTAAGAGAAGAGGCACTGGAAAAATTTTGCCAAGTATATTGTGAAAACAAAAGCTTAAAGATAAATCAAATATGAGAAATAGAAATGTGTGTTAGAGTTGCTTTGGAGTGGCTTAGTGTTATAAATGGGATGGAGGGAGAACAAAAAATAAAAATCAGTATTTCAGGATGAAAAAGGAGCACTGGAATAGGCTTCATATACAGGCATCATAGCAGCTGTTGTGTCTTTAAGCGATGCGACCTCTAGCAAATTCTTTCAAGACTTTGATTTTATTGGCAAGACAAGGCTAGAGGCTTCTGGGAAGATGGCAGAACCATAAGCAGCAGAGTGAACAGACTCTCTGAGAGAAACAGTTCAGATGCTGGAATATGGCATCATGGGGAGGACAAGAAGGAAGGAAGTAGGTTCCCTGGACCCAGAAAGAATCTAAAATGTGAATTGAAGCCCACAGAGAGAGTAAAAAGAAAAACATAAAGAAGAAGGTGGTAGCTGGCAGTGCCTTAGCCTGCAGCTGGATTCACCCTGCAAGAGGAGCTGTGGGAGCCTGGGGATGCACGGTCATGGTGGCTGCTGGCGACCCCAGAGGTCTCTGCTGAGAGGCTCAGCGGTGGAGGAGAGCAGCAGATGTGGAGGTCTGCACTGGCTGGCGGTGAGTGCAGAGGAAACAGTCCTTCCACAGGAGAGTGTGATTGGGAGTGCAGTTGGCCAGGAGTTGTCCTGGAGTCAGTCAGGATAAACCCAGGGCCAGGACTGCTGCTGGCTTCTTCCAGAAGCTCCAGGTTGGGGGTGGACCTGTGGAAGTTGCTTGGACTGAGTCCAGCTCCCATGCATGTTCCAGACAACATCATCTAGGTTCCTAACCAGCTTAGATCTGCAGGACTGGGCCTGCTCCGCTCCCATGCAAACTTCAAGGGCTCTTATGGGCTGGTACCCAGCTCAGTGCAGAAGCACAGGCACCCACCATCACACACTTGTAGCCAGCACTAGCTAGAAAAACCAAACAGTCTCACTTCAAAGAAATTGTAGCCAATGCTGAAAGTGCCTGGGACCCCACTACCCACGTGTATGGAAGAAACCAGGAATATCTCAAGACAAAGAAGGAGAAGGCAGTCTCTGGCCTCCAACCCAAGTGGTGCAAGTCTAGGAGAGGTACACATGGAAGACATCAGGAGTCACACACCTGAAATGTGAAGTGATGTCAACTGAAGTAAAGAAACAACTTCATGAGGTCATAAAAGAAATTAGAACGAAATACTATTCCAGGTAAAAGAAGAAATGAAAAACATAATAAAAGAATTACTAAGCTCCTGTAAAGAACACATAGATAACAAAACAGAGGAGCATAGGAAAATGAGGGAAACCATGAATGAACAATATAAGGGAAATTTAGAATGCATGAAACAGATTCAAAGCAATATTCAGAAAATTAACTTCATTGAAAGCTGGCAAAACCCCTTGAAACTAAAGATAGATTTTCCAACCTTGAAGACAGGTTTGCAGCTTGTGATTGTGAAAGGAAAGATTTCTTAAAAATAATGAGGAACCAGGAAGTAACAATTCAATGGCTGCAAGACAATGCCAAAACATAAGAATTTAAAATGTGAGTGAAAAAGCAGGGATCAAAACAAATGACATCAGGACTCTATTGACAGAAATAATTTCTGAGAACTTCCCAAACATGGGAAAAGGAAGTGACATTCAAATAAGAGAAGCATATAGAACTCCAGCTAGCCATAACCAAAACAAATCTACACCGAAACATATAATAATCAAGATCCCAGAAATTCAATACAAGAACAGAATATTAAAAGCTGTTAGAGAAAAGAAACAGATCACCTATAAAGGAAAACCCATCAGAATCCTGGCAGACTTCTCAGCACAAACCATCAAGTCAAGAAATGGCTGGAGCAAAGTATTACAAGTCCTGAAAGAAAACAACTTCCAACCCAGACTGATGTACCCTGCAAAACTTTCTTTCAAAATTAATGGAGAAACAAGATACTTCCATGACAAAGAACAACTCAAGGAATTCATGACCACCAAACCAACCCTACAAAGAATTCTAAAGGACATTCTAGAGAGAGATAAAAAGGACTACAGTCTCAGGTACAATGGCAGAGGGAGACCATCAAGCTGGGGGTGGTCGATTGAATAGAGAGGAAAAATAGGGAGCCAGTGGCAGGAAAATAGCAAGGCAGAGACAATGCAAGAGGGCCATAACTATTAATACAGATGGCCTCAATGCACCAATAGAAAGAAACACAGGCAGAGTGCATCAGGAGACAGGGTCCATCAATATGCTCTATGCAAAAAACACATTTAACTAGAAAGAAAATTCATAGACTGAAAGTCAAAGGAGAGAGAACAATGTCCTATGTGACAGGGAGCCAGAAAAATAAGTAGGGGTAGTTTACTCATCAACTGCAGAATGGGTAAGAAAGACATCACATTTTATGTGGTGGAAACCTACTCAGCTATAAAGGAAGACAACGTCAAGGTTCTTGTAGGTGGATGGAGGCAACTTGAGATCATGCTCATGGATGAAATGGTTCAGAGTCACATGGGTGAATTTTGTGTTGTCTCCCTAGTATAACAAACTAAAGGAGTTAGTGGGACCCAAGATGTACAATACACATTGGGAAAGTCAAGAGGGAGGAATTATCTAAAAAGGGAAGGAAGTGGCCACTGTTAATCCATTTTCATGATTCGAAACTCATACTGTCTTCATTGTTCTGATTAGTTTTGTTTTATTCTGTTTTGTTTGATTTTATTATACTTGATGGCATGGACAGCTATTTTAAAGATAACAAAATATTTAATTGCGGCCATCAAGGATGTCCAATTATCCCGTTTCAAAACCCTGTATTGCTTTCATTGTTTTGTTTTGATTGATTTTACTCTATTCTGTGTTGTTTGATTGTATTATGTCTGAAGGTGTAGGCAACTATTCTGAAGATAACAAGAAGCATTATGGTAGCCACTGCTGTTTTACTAGTATCTTGAAGTTCTCTATTGCTTACATTGTTTTGGTTTGTTCGTTTTTTTGTTTGTTTGTTTGTTTACTGGTTTTATTCTGGTCTATTTTGTTTGATTTTATTTATCCTTGATGGTATGCCAGTTATATTGAAGATAACAAGAGACATTATGGTAGCCATTGTTGATTGCCTTTTAACCTGTTTAGAAGTCATATACCATGTTCATTGTTTTGTTGTGATTGACTTTACTCTGTTTTATTTTATTTGGTTGTAGTCTTTTCGAAACATAAAAAACAAACAAACAAACAAGAAAACCGAGGTTAGGTGTTAGAATGCCCCCCATCATCAAGAGTCAACTAAATCTTTGTAAATAAAGTTTTATTGGTTCACTGCAGTGTTCATTTCTTCAACTGTTGTCTTTGCCCACTGTTACACTGCAGTAGAAGAAAATAAAGGTCATCCAGAAACAGCCTAGCTTACAAAACCTGAAGAATTTACAGTTTGGACCTTTTTAAAAAAGTTTGCTGACTCTTGAGCTATAATTTCAATGAAAAGCAATGGCAAATATTTTGGATTTTGAGTAATTTCATGTATTTAATATTGTAAGAAGCCGTAAGGAATCACATATTTTTTATGTAAACAATCCTGCATCTGATTATCATCAATAGGTAGCTGGAGTGCAGATTAGAAAATGTATATAGTTCCCTCCCCATTAAAAACTTATCCCAGTGATACTATATTTCTACATTTAGTGACAGTAAGAGATAAGCACAATTTACTGTTGAGCAAAAAAGTAGATCTTAACACACACATACATATAAATTTTCTCACTTTGGTATAGTAGTTATTTCCTCCTCAGTTAACCTACTTATTTATTCTTTTATTCATTCTTCCTCATCCATTCATTCATAACTTGTTTATGTACATATTTAGCTTAAAAACAAATTTGAATGGTACTTCAGAATGTTAACAAGATATAATCATGGACTTTATTGTTTTTGTTCGTATTTTCTTAAAATGAAGGTAGTTAAGTACAAAAATTAAAAAAGAGCCAGGTGAACACATACCCTATGTCTCTACTCTCTACTGGTCTAGAGCTATAGAAAAAAAGGTCAAGGCTAAATGCCAAAATAGATGGATTTAAAGGTAGATTGCCTAGTGGTTGATATTAGTTTTATTGATTGGTTTGGTCTACTTACAGTAGCAGGTATATACACATACTTCATGAAGAAAATAAACTGAAATATAAAGAGACAAAAATGCGTAATTAATTTTCACAATTTTGCCTTTCACACTTTAACTGCTCAGCTGGGCAGTAAGTATGGCTCTCAAACTGAAATCCTGAGCTACCATTCATTTATTACCTTTTATTTTCTTGTGCTATTTAGCCTTTAGTTGCTTTCCAAGTTCTGCATGTAATTTAAATTCAATATAATTCCTTGAACTTTGTAATCCTGAATTGTGAATTATTCTATTCTTTTTGCATAATCCACTTAAATAAGCAGGTAACTTTTAGCATATGTAAACAATGAAACCTAGTACAAAAAGTTAAGAAAATCGAGAATGTTTTCATTGGTATATTGGTCTCAGCAAGAGGCAAATGTGAATAAATAGTCTCTTCCTTTCAATTCAATTATTTATATTCCTGAATATATCAGGGAAACCAAATAACATATTTCTGTTTGTACACAATTAGAAAATAAACAATGGTGAATAAAATAGAAAAGACATTGGAAGAGATTGAGAGAAGAGGCAACAAAGTTAGAGACTTGCACAGAGCAGTGAAGGAAACTTAAAAAACATCACGAGGCACAAACAAAATCTGACTTTCTTTTGTCTTAAGAGAAAACATGAAATACAAACTTATAACCATCATTACTACTGATTTGTGTTTCATTAAACCATTTATTTTAGTGTTTTATTGTTTTCTTCATTCAATAATTCTATTTTTAAGGCAACAGATGTGTTGTACTTAGTGAATCTGATGCTAAATTCCTAAAGAAGAAAAGCAGAAAAAAAAAAAAGAATCTGACCTATCAACATCAACAAGTGTCTATTGACTGTGTGTCAGAACTCACTGCAAGACATAGAGGAGGAGGTCTTAAATACAGAGCCGTATAAATGCTAAGTACATTCTTAAGGCTGGGTTAACTTACCTACATTGACCATGCTATTTGCATTATTATCTTCATTGATAAGCTTTTTGGTCTAGATTGGAGATATGTTTTTCTCTCAGTATATGAAGGGATACATTTTATTGCAGAATGCTTTTCAGATGACTTTAACAGTTACAGTGAGTTTGTAAGTTGAAAGGAACTAATAGATGGTGCTATTGATGTTTTCACTGAAAGACATTGAATGAAACAAACTTGCCAAGACTCATTTTAGTCTCATCAAATTTTTCTTATTTAGAGATTAACTTTGATGTTTTAAGTCTGAGAATATTTCCTGTAAACAGTTCTTACAGATAGGTACCTGTGAGTACAAATGGAGGCTCTGTGTGGCCTGTTTGCCATCTTTTTGTACATGAGCAAATGTTTGCCTGTAGTTTTGTTAGTTTCTGAGTTTCTGTTCTTATTAAAAAGGTTTCTTTTACATCTGATAAGATTATTAATTTAAATAGACTTTGGGATTTCTATTTAAAAATATGTGACACTAGTCATTTTCATCCTATGCTTTACTATTCATGTGCTCTGGTACTCAGTGAAACTTTCAAGTTTTCTATTATGGGTTTATTTCCTCTCCGTTTGTTCATTTTACTTCACTTAGAATTCTCATTATTCACTGTAGCTTTCTTGTATACCTTATATTTTTTTATTTATATTTTGCTTTGTGCTTTGTGGTATTTGTTTCACTTGATTTTCCATGTTACCAATTTGGATCTCAATGGAAACTGCTTTCGTTTTCAAGTTATCTGCTGATTCACTTGTTTAAAACTTCTTTTCCAATCTATAGGACATTTCTTTGCTGCTGTAATTAAATTATCTTTTTTTTTTCATTTTCTTTCATTTCCATTGTTCTTGTTTTTTTTTTTTTACATGTTTTATATATTTTTTCTGTCAGTTGTTTATTGTGTTTTAGTTCTAATACTACCCATCACTACTAGAATTTGTGATGCCAATACTTTGAATCAAATTTCATTTCTGCTTTGTCAGTTGCTTTTTGTTAAGCTTTGCCAACAGGGAGGAGGGAAGAACAAAACAAAAACAAAAACAGGAGGGGGATGGGACTTACAGCTATTTCCTGTTTTCTTTTGTGTGCTTCCTGTTACTTCCTGATGATTTCTTTTTCCCATGTCAAGCCAGCAATGCTTCCTCATCCTGGTAGAAGCTGTGTTGACTCCAGCAGCAGACAGATCCTATTTGCAGTCTTTCTAACTCTCAAAAGACTCGCTTTATCCCAATGTCTAGGAGCCCCAGTATCAAACCAACATCTCTTCCTTAGAAGTGTAAATTCTCACCCCAAAGACCTCTCCATCAGATCTGAGATGCTATCACCAGCCAGGAAGGGCACTTCCTCACACACCTAAATTTCAGCTCTGTGGAGCCAGGTTTTTCTATATGTAAGGTCTTTCTCTTTCTCTAAGTCTTCAGAATAGCATCTGCTGTCTGCACTCATTACCTCCGTCATTCCTCAAAGGTCTTTTGCTTTTTCAGTTACCTAAATAACCATGCCTTTATGCATCATTTACCATTCTTTATTTAAAGTTCTTCCTGTTAAAATAATTGATACAACCTCTGTCTCCTGACTAGACTGTAGTTGAGATACTGGAAGTTCATGAATGGCTGATTATTTTTCTTCGTAAACTCACTAAATATGATGGAAGCCTCTGAACTACACAAGTCCCACAGTTAGCAGAAACAGCCCTCTTGTGGGTGTCTGTATATGCACAAAAGTTCCTCAGTGCCACTGGAAAGGTACTAAGAAGAATTTCTGTTCCCCAAGTTCTGGTACTGTCTCAGCCCAGGGAACACAGAGGATTGGATCTTTCCAGGATGTTCTGTTTCCTGAAACTTGTCTAGGATCTCTATGCAGCTGGTTGGAAGATCTCAGTGAGTCCATAGAGGAGAAAGCATCATGTTGGAAGTTATCAGGAGAACTTTCAACTCAGAGATTCATATTTCTTAGCCATGTATACTCTGTAGTAGCGGTGTGACTTTAATCCAGATAATTTGGGGACCCAGGGAATGGCATCTGTATTCAGGTGACCATGCTCTTGAATGCACCCTCAAAGATTTTCCTTCCATTGTTATAAAGTCCACATATGTCTGTTATACAATCTAAACTGTGATACAGTTTATTTTTGTTGATAACAGCATTTTATATAATACACAAGTATAAGATTATTTGAAGTTTGGAATTTACCTTTCAATAAAGTAAGCTAGAGTAAACATTCTGGGTTATTGATGTTTTATCTTTTACTTATGTGTCTCTCCATACTTTTCTTTTTTTCCAGAAATGGGTAGGGAAATTGGAGATAGAGTCATGTACAAGAAAAAAAAATCTTTGAAGCCAAAGTATGTTGTATTTCTAAATGATTGTCATCCTTGACTATGCTTCTGAGTTAGCATGATACAGTGATTACTTTGTGTCTATTGCCATTTTTAGGATGCATGTCCTATCAATACAATATAATTAAATTTTTTGAAAGCAGAGATCAAATCTAACAAATATATACATTATAAAAGCAATATAGATTATATTTAAATTACTGTGATTAGAATGTCTGTGTCCCTTCAAAATTCTTATGTTGCAATTCTAGCTCCCAAGGTGATGGTATTAAGAGGCTGGACTTTTTGAGATTAGATCAGTAAGGAATTAAACTATAGCTCTTATCAAAAAAAGATTCCAGAAAAACCTCAGAGATATCTTTGTCCCTTCTTTCCTATGAGATTATGTTGAGAAGACTATCCTTGAGGAAGTGGGCCCTTATTTGATATCAAACCTGCCAACATTTTGCTAATGGACTTACCAGTCTCCAGAACTGTGAGAAGTAAATTTCTGTTGTTTATTACCCATCTGGTCTATGATTCAAGTGTTTTGTAATAGGAACTCAAAGGGACTAAGACATAAATACTTGCTCTTTTTTTTTCTATATCAGCAAACCTAAATCACTGCAGTTTACTATCATAATAGTTTTATGAGATAACTATTATTTCTCTCTTTTCTGGAGTTAGAAACTGAGCCTTATAGGGATGAAATTAAGATCGACCCAAGTTACCCTCCTAATGAAAATCAGAGCTGTATTTCATACATAATCTGTCAGACTCCCAATCCTGTGGTTTTAATTGCTACCCAAATTGCTCATCTTCGTAAGTATTCTTTTAACATTTTCAATCACATCATTAAATATATTTAAATTTTCCTGAGATTTAAGACTACTTGTCTATCAGTTGGGACATTCAACTATTATCATGAGAAATATAAATCCTTATAAAGTAAAAAGTGATCTTTTCCAGAATTTTAGAGTCAATAATAACAATATTTGCAAATATTTATCTTGTGTAGTCCTTGTTCAAGGTTCTTTTTTTTTATTTTAAAGAGAATAAAACAAAACAAAACAAAACAGAGTAAAACACAACAAAGCAGATCAGAACAGAACAATGCAAGCAACACAGGACTTCAAAATAAAACAACAGGAAATTAACAATGGTTACGATAGTGTCTCCTTTTCTTCAAAATGGTTGTTCATACCTTCACACACAATAAATTCAAGCAAAACAAAATAATATAAAACCAATCAAAAAAAGAGTGAAGGCATTACAGGCCTTCAAACCAGACAATAAGAAATCAACAATGGCTACCTTAATGTCCTTTGTTTTCTTCAAAAAAGCTGTTCATATCTTCTTGCATATTGCAATCAAATAGTAGAAAACAGACTTAAGCCAATCAAATCAAAGAATAAAAGCATTATTGGACTTCAGAAGATGAAGATAAGAAATCAGCTATGGCTACCACAATGTTTCATTTTCTTCAAAGTAGCTGTTGATATCTTGATACTTAATAAAATCTGTTCTTGTAAACCCTTTAGGAATAGTTCTAGGCATGTATAAGCCTATACATATACAGCTATCCTTTCTGTGCTAGAGGGAATAGCAGAACAAAGCAAAAGAAAAACAAATAATAAAGACAGATAAATAACAATAATAGCCCAAAATAATAACAATATAGGCTTTCTAAACAAGGTAATAGGAAGATACCAAAGATTGTTATTTTGTACAGTTGTCTTCAAGAGTTGCTCAGATTATCAGATATAGACATACAGAATTGCTCTAGTCCTATGAACGTTAATTGTTTCATTCTAAGAACTAATAAAATTAGTAGTACAATCATCTTAGCTATCTTAAGTGTACATATATAAAAATTCATATCTTTTCTTTTCCCTTCCTTCCTTTTTCCTTTTCCCTGAGTTGTTCCTTTAGCAGTTTCTTACCCTTTCATCATATTTATTGGGGATTTTGTATCTTTCTCAGTCTTTCAGTTACTTACACTAGAGAGATGATGTGCTGTTTACACATGTGAGTTTGATTTATTTCACTTATGAGCATGGTCTCAAGTTGCATCCATTTACTTATGAAAGCATCAGTGTAATCCTTCATTATAGCTAAATAGTACTCCATTGTATAAAAGTACCACATCTTTTTTTATCTATTCCTCAACTGATGGGCATTTGAGTTATTTCCAAGATTTGGCTATTACAAATTGTGCTGCTATAAAAATGGGTGCACATATATCACTGTGGTATGATGATTTCACTTCTGCGAATATGCCCAGAAGTGGATAGCTGGGTCAAATGGGACTTCTAATCCTAGCTTTTTGAGGAACCTCCAGACTGATTTCCACAGTGGTTGCACCAGTCTACACTCCCACCAACAGTGAGAAGGGTTCCTTTTTCCCCACAGCCTCTCCAGCAGTTGTTATTGGTGGTTTTCTTGATCCTGGCCATTCTTTCTGGAGTAGAGATGGAATATCAGGGTTGTTTTAATTTGCATTTCTCTCATGACCAATGATGCTGAACATATTTTCATGTATTTATTTGCCATTTGTATTTCTTCAGCTGAGAAGTGTGTTTTCATCTTAGATGCTTATTTTTGGTTTGGGTCTTTGAATTTCGAGAGCCTGATTTTTTTTAATTCTTTGTATGTTCTAGATAGAAGACGTTTGTCTGAAGGACAGTTGACTAAGATTTTTTCCCAATTTGTGGGTTTTCTTTTCACTCTGTTGGAGATTTCTCTTGACATGCAAAATCTTTTTAACAAGGCAAGATCCCAATTGCTGATTCGGGAAGTGTTTCCCATGCAGTTTGACTTTTGTGCATGAATTCTCCACCTACCTCTAGGTCTTCAAGATTTCTACCTACTTAGTTTTCCAGCAGACTTAGTGTTTCTGTTTTAATGTTTAGATCTTTGATCCATTTTGACTTTAGTTTAGTGCATGGTGATAGCCTTGGGTCTAGTTTTAGTTTTCGGCATATGGCAAGCCAGTTTTTCAAGCACCACTTATTAAAGAGGCTATCTTTCTTCCAGTGAACATGTTTGGCCCCTTTGTCAAAGATAAGGTGGCTGAGTGTGTTTGTACTCGGGGTTGTATCTTCTATTCTATTCTATTGATCCTCAGGTCTGTTTTGATTCCTGTACCATGCTGATTTGATTACAGTAGCTTTGTAGTATAACTTCAAGTCTGGGATTGTGATGCCTCCTGCCCTGCCCTTGCTGACCAGAAGTGCCTTTGCTATTGTAGGTCTCTTCTTGTTCCAGATGAATTTTAAGAATGATTTCTCTAGAACTGTGAGGTATGTGAATGGCATTTTCATGGGAATTTTATTAAATCTGTATAATAATTTTGGGAGAATGGCCATTTTCACAATGTTTGTTCTTCCTATCCACGAGCATGGAATGTCTTTCCGTTTTCTGAGATCCTCTTCGATTTCTTTTTTCAGAGTACTGCAATTTTCATTGAATAGATCTTTTGCTTCCTTCGTTAGGTTGATTCCTAAGTATTTCATTTTTTTGGATGCTATAGTGGAAGGGATGGTTTCTCTTATTTCTCTCTCAATGAGTTTGTTGTTTGTGTACAGGAGTGCTATTGATTTCTGAGTATTGACTTTGTATCCAGCTACAATACTGAATTTGGTTATGACATCCAGAAGTCCTTCAATGGAGTTTTGTGGGTCTTCTATGTAGAGTATCATGTCATCTGCAAATAGTGACAGCTTAACTTCTTCCTTTCCTATTCTTATTCCTTTTATTTCTATCTCATGGCTAATGTTTCCAGCACTATATTGAATAGGAGTGGTGATAATGGACATCCTTGTCTTGTTCCCGATTTTAGAGTGAAAGCTTTCAGGTTTTGACCATTTAATGTGATACTGGCTGTTGGTTTGACATAGATGGCTTTTATCAGATTGAGGTAAAGGCCATCTATTCCGATTTTCTGTAGGGTTCTTATCATGAATGAATGTTGGACTTTATCAAAAGCTTTTTCTGCATCTATTGAAATGACCAGGTGGTTCTTATCCTTGGCTCTATTGATATGGTGTATTACATTTATTGATTTGCATATGTAGAACCATCTTTGCATTCCTGGGATGAATCCTACTTTGTCATGGTGTATAATCTTCTTGATGACTTGCTGCATTCTGTTTGCCAATATTTTATTGAGGACTTTTGCATCGATGTGCATTAGGGAGATTGGCCTGTAGTTCTCTTTTTTGGTTGGGTCTTTCTCTGGTTTTGGGATTAGGGTAATACTTGCTTCCAGGAATGATTTAGGGAGACTTGTTTCCCTTTCAATTTCATCGAAGAGTTTGAGGAGTGTTGGCATTAAGTCTTCCTTGAATTTCTTGTAGAATTTAGCTGTGAATACATCAGGACCTGGACTTTTCTTGGTTGGTAAGGTTCTAATTACATTTTCAATTTCATTAGCTGAAATTGGGTTATTCAGTAGTTTTACCTCTTCTTGATCCAGCTTTGGTAATTGATATCTTCCTAGAAATATTTCCTTCTGTGTCATCAAACCGATTGGAGTAAAGATTTTTGAAGTAGGTATTGATGATCTTCTGTATTTCCACAGGGTCTTTAGTGATTTCACACTTTTCATTCCTTATTGCATGGATTTGAGTTTTTTCTTTCCTTTTTTAAATAAGGTTGGCTAGGGGCTAATCAATTTTACTTATTCTTTCAGAGAACCAACTCTTTGATTCATTGATTCTTTGTATTGTTTTCTTAGTCTCAATTGCATAAATTTTTGCTCTGAGTTTTACAATTTCCTCCCTTCTTTTGGCTTTGGGTTGGGCTTGTTCTTCTTTTTCTAGATGTTTGAGGTGTGGCATCAGATTGTTTATTTGTGTTCATTCCTTTTTCCAGATGTGGGAATTCGCTGCAATAAATTTCCCTCTGAGGATTGCTTTCATTGTATCCCACAGATTCCAGTAAGTTGTATGTGTATTTTCATTTGTTTATAGATATTGTTTAATTTCTTCTTTAATTTCCTTTTTGACCCACTGATTGTTCAGGAATGTATTATTTAATTATCATGTGTTTATGGAGTTTTTGCAGTTTCTTTTGTCATTAATTTCCCGTTTAATGGCACTGTGATCAGATAGTATGCATGGGATAATTTGGACTCCTTTACATTTACTTAAGCATGTTCTATGGGCTAGTATATGGTCTATTCTAGAGAAAGTCACAAGTGAAGCAGAGAAGAATGTGTATTCTGATATTATTGGGTAGAAAACTCTGTAGATGTCTACCAGCTCCATTTGTTCAGAAGTTTGATTCAGTTCTGTTATTTCTTTGCTGATTTTCTCTCTAGTTGATCTGTCTAGTTGATCTGTCTCTTTGTGTCAAGGGTGTGTTAAGGTCTCCTGTTATAATTGTGTTATTGCTTATTTGGTTTTTCATTTCTATTAATATTTATTTTATATAGTTTATATTGTTATTTCTTCCTCTTGGA